>PVHY01016756.1:0-20669 GCA_004024945.1 Uropsilus gracilis
AGAAATGCTCCCCTAAGGTTTTTCCCTCCCTGCTCCTCAGCATCACACATGCAGTGCCTTGTCAGAGCTAATTGGCTAGCACCCCTCCAGACAGCAAGTACCCAGGGACCAGCCAAGTCACCCACTCTGATAGTGTCAGCACCCTCCCTGCCACTACCACATAGTCATGATGCCAACGCTGAGAGTAAGGAACAAAAGATGAATTCCCTGCCCATGTCGAGCTCACAGGCTAGCGAGGGTACCATGTATAGTTCTGTGAGCGAGAGAGAGAGAGAAACAGAGAGAGAAAAACAGAGAGACAGAGAGAGAAACAGAGAGAGAAAGAGAATTAACTGGTACAACTATTCTGGAAGAGTAATGGGGATTTATATCTCAAACTAAAAGTGGAAATGCCATAGGAGCCAGCAAGCCCCACTCTTGGGCATCCATCCACAAAAGACAAACCTCCAACTCCAACAGGAACACTGACAAGCTATGCAGTGCTCATGGTGGCATCATTCACCATCATTCAGTGGGTCCTGAAAGCAGCCTGAGAAAACAGCAGCTGAGGTTCATCCACACCCTAGAATACTATTCAGCCATAAAGGGGAACTGCAACCACTTTTAGCAAAATGGAGTTGTAGAGAATTATATATTGCAAAGCAAATCAAAGTAGCAAAAACAAATACTGGAAATTTACACAGCAGATGATTTAATAAATAAAAAGAAAAACTACTGGACTTAAATAACCAGTGTGGAATCTACGAGGTTAAAATTAGGGTTGGGAATAGGACACGGGATATAAAGAACTGGGGGAGGGGGCTAAGAGTCACACCTGAGTTTGTCTCAAGCTTTCTTTTAGGAAAGAAAAGTTTATGGCTTTGTATGTGAGATGTGATGGTCCCCTCCTCTCCACTCCTCCCAGGGCCTTGGGTGGATAGACACACACCCCTTTCAGAAATGATGAATGCACTGAGTCTAAGGAATCTGAGGGGAGTGGTCAGATACCAGAGGAAGGAAGGATCTTTAGGAAAAGGGACTAGCAAGTGGGGAAACATGTTTGTAAGCATGGTAGACGTGTAGTGTTAACTCAAGGACAGAAAAGGCTGCAACAGACTGAGTCAGGACTGAATTTTATCGTGAGCAACATGAAGGGGCCAGTAAAGGATTAAGAGCCCGGAGGGGAAGGGCATGATTATATTTCCATTTTAGGACAATCATTTTTGCAACGAAGTGGAAAATGAGTTATAGCAGTGAATTCTTAAGAAACTATTCAGCTACTTTAAATAATGCTATTAAAGGTCTAAACTAATACAGCCAAAGGGATGGAAAAAGGGGAAAGAATTTAGAAATGTTTAGGAGTGAGAGTCAACGAGATACAATTACTAATTAGAGGTGAAGAATGGGGGAGGAGGAGGACTCCGAATGACATTTGGGTTTCTGGCCTGTGCATCTAAGTGATAGGTGGTTATTTCCTGGGACTGGGAACACAAAAGAAAAGGGGGAATGGGTGTCTTCAGCTGAATTTGTCGTTCACTTGGGACTGGATCCAGAAAATTGGTCTGAGCCAAGATGCAGATTTTGGAATCATCACAAGATAGGTGGTGATTAATTATATGAATTTTAATTAAGTCACCCAAGCAGAATACAGAGATAAAGCAGAGGAGGGAGGAGGAAGGAAAGAGGAAGAAGAGGAGGGGGGAGGAATGGAGGAAGGGAGGGAGAGAGGACTATAAAGATGATGATACAGGCTGAGTTTTCAGTAGACATGTTATTGTTGACTCAGGGGGTCATCACTTTGGAGCAGAGAAGACAGATGCAGATCACCTTAAGTGAGGCCATAAGTATGAAGGAAAGGTGAGACCATAAAATCAGATTCCTCTGACCAGGGAAGATACCTTCACTAGCCCTGTGCTCTCCGAGCTCTGCTCACCACCCTCACCCCCCCCCACCTCTGCCCCACCCTCCATGAACAAGAATTCCTTTGTCTTGGAGCCAACGGAGTATTCCCACACTAACCCTTGAGATTATACTCTGATTCTCTAGGACCCCAATTCCCCATGTAATATCCTCATGGTCACTTCATAGCCTCCTTTCCAGAGGCCTTCTCTCTAGGCAGTGCTCAGAGATGGGGCTATTGTGTGTGCGTGCTCTGCTATTTTGTGTGCACTGTTGTGTGTGCTGCTCAGCCAAGGATGGCCCAGGGCCGCCACTTACAGAACCAATCTTGGCAGTTGGGTAGGGGCATCCACAGCTGCATACTCAGGGTCCCTGGTCAGGAAGGGTGGAACCAGAAACGAACAGTGAGGAAGGGGAACTGTGAGTCGGAGGCCCAGTACCAACTTGCTCCTGAAAAACCACCTCTACCCTGCCACAGTCCAGCTGCAGTGGGGAACGGTGCCTGAGGGAAGGGGTGAGGATTGCAATCAAGATGATCAAGACGATCTCTTGGGCAGGAGGGCACAGCAGCTTTTCTCTTGACCCACGAGTTTATTTTTCACACAGCTTTTATACAGTTCATGTAACACATTTCAGAAATGACAGTCTTTTGCATAAGGTCCATTTTACTGGAGGTTAGCTTTCTATGAGGGCCCTACACCACAAGAGCCAGCTTTCTCAGCACTCCGTATGTGACCCTGCCCTCCCAGGCACACTGATCAAGGTGGAGTAACAGAATGTACTTGAGCAGTTTAACTTGATCTATCACCTTGAAAAATTCAGGCATGATGTTCAGACCTGTAGGTGATCTTGCCCAGGATCCTACAAAGGTGAAGGTGGGCCTACTGGAGACCAAGATTATTTTAAAGTCACACTTTGAATAAGTTTGTCTGTGATGAGACTGTAAGAGAGTCTTAGCTTAGAAAGGAGCTTTTGTTTTTACTTTTGCTTAAGATAAGGAAAAACATAAACATATTTGGCTTCAAGAGAAAATTTCTAGTCCAGAGGGGTTGGAGATACAGCTAGAAAGATGATAAATATCCCTGAGAAAACCAAAGAACAAAAATAGGGGTGGTGGATATTAGCCACAGAAAGAGGGGTGCACCCCCCAAATCAGGAAGCATAGTTCTGAGGAATGGGAAAATCCAGGCCAAGCTCCTGGAAATAGGTGGCCCAAAATGACTTAAACTGAGCAATCCAGAGCTGTCTGTCTGTTTTGTGCATCCTTCCAGGATACATGGTGTTTCTCATGGTATGAAACACCATGAGAAGCAAAGGATCTGAATTACTCTGGAAAAAGAGTAGAGGAAGCTGTTCAAATATAACATGTGGAAGTGAGTTTGGTTACTTGGTGGGGGGGAAGAGGGATGGTGGATTTTGGATTTAAATGTAACAAGAATGATTTTTACTTTCTTAAAAAACAGTGACTAAATGGATGCATGTGGTCTATTTCACTCATAAACCCAGTACTATAATTCTCCATGTTGCCTAGTTACCTCAAGAGCTATTACACAATTGTATCCAAGTATTTCAAACAGGTTTACTTTTGACTCACCTGAAAAATGATAAATATATGTGGCTCATGTCCACTTTTTATGAGATGGCAAAGTTGTGAAATCAAACAAAAATAGTAAGAGTTCATAATGCCCTAAAGTCTCAATTTTTATACTAAGGGTCAAGATCGTTTTAGGTAAAATGGATTTAAGCAATTCGTGTGCTGATGAAAGTGAGAAAAAAAATTCAGACTGATTTTGAACCATCAGATGGAGAATGGAACAAACAATTCTAGTTGAAGAACACACAATTTACAAAATTATATGCCTCCATTTATAGGCAGACAGAGTCAGTCAAACACCAGCTCCCTGCCCTCAGGCAACCTTATCTTCTGAATAAGCACCCCCAGGTCACTGCATTACATCCTCATCAGGTATATTCCTGTGACCGCAAAGGCTCTGGGAGGCCACAGAGAGTTCCAGGTTCCAAAATGTAAATGAACTCATCCCACGAAAATAAACACAAGTTAATCATCATTACACTTACTTTTAAGGCTAGATTGCAAATGTCTCTTCAGTCCATATTAAAAGTACAATTGTTCTGAATTGCCTTTATTGGAAAAGTATGACCTGTCTTCCAACCAACCAACTTCGGCAAATGCTTTTAGTGACCTACCCCCCCACACACACACACACACAAACACACACACTGCTACACTGGGGAGGGCCTCACAGATTGCTCTCTCGCTTCCCTGCCCTAGTCCACCAGTGTATTCAATTTCTCTCTTAAAGGAACGAAGGCCCTCACTTGCACGTGAAGACAATTATCCTTGACGGGGGCTCATTCAACAGCCTTGTAGATGAGTGGTTAAGCAGGCAACTGAGGGTGAACCTACCTTGCAAGAAGATGTGCTGGCAATTTGTGCTGGGCTTTTGGTCCTAATCACCATGACTGGTTCCCTGGCGCTGCTAGAAGCATCCGTGTACACAGATCTGTGTACCCAGACAAAACAAGTTGGAGACGTTACAGACGCAGGCACAGGAGCACTGGAAGATGTCTCACTGCAGTGAGAAGGCCAAAACAAAGGAGTGGACTTGTGGCATAGCGATTTAGGCTCCAGATGCAGCAGAGGGGAAATCCACAGTTGTCAGTTACTTGCTCAGGAGATGGACTCAATGTCCCAGGGAAGAGCTCAAGACTGTTAGAATGTTAAACTCCTGAACAATAAATTGAGCCAATTTGGTGTAGCACCCCCTTGATTTAGGAGACAAGCAGTTCCCTCCCTAAGGGACACCTCCCTCCCTCCGAAAAAGAAAATAAATTGATAACCCCTCAAATGGCCTTATGTCATTATAGGTAACTTTATGGTTAGCCTAGTCATAAACTTAAAGTGTGTCTCTATCAGGCGCGCCATATTTCACATTTGTTTTACTTAGAATAGGAATGCAGATGTACAGCTTAGGTTGTAAGACAGTATAAAAGGACTTACTAATGAACAAGCCGGGGCTGCTGAGTCTCCCTTGACTCGGTAGCCCTCAGCTGAGCTTTCCTAATAAACTATTTCTTTTGTCTTTATCTTCATGTGTCTGGGGTGTTTGTGCCAAGCCGTGTTTGATTCAGGGCCTAAAAAAGACCTGCAAATCCTTCCAACTTCCCCCAGCAGCAGAGCTTCCATCTCCTCTGTGCTTCCAAGGCTCCTTCCATTTTCTCCAGGTCTGAGATGCTTCCCCACCCCCGACCCCGCCAAGCAGATGGAGGCTGAGTGAAGAGAGAAGACATGTCCTCTTGGTCTTGAATCCCAATCCAAAACCTCTGGAGGCAGCACCCAGTCCCCCAAGGTTTTATCAATGCCTATTTTAACAGCCAGCTCCCTGCCCCATGAGTAGACCCTATGAGTGGGCCCCAAGTGGACCCTTAGAGAAACCAGGCCCAGTGGGACTCCAAAGCATATGCTTAGCATATAGCAGGTGCTTGAATCGCATGCTAGCAGAACAGTGATAAGAAAAAATTTGGGTCCCTGGCCAGCGCCACTACTGCTATGCAGTGTGTTCTTCGCACATCTGAGTGGGCGTTCTTCCAAGTTGGTTCCCTCCCACACCCAAAGGCGTGCACGTGGGCTCGCCATGTCTCCACTGGCCGGAGCACATGCACGGTGTGTGTGCACCTGCGCCCATGTATCCCACGCCTGGCGCCAGAGCTGCACACAAGGCTTCAGGAGTCTGGAGGGGAATAAGAGGGTGGGCAATATGTGAGCATAGGAAAGAAGAGAAATCATCTTTTGATACTAGAAATACTTTGATCTCTAGTTAGAAGTCTGGTGATGTTTTTGTGACCAGAGATAGGACCTAAGAACTTGACTCTGGTTTATAGCCAGTGGCCCATGTTGATGGGTTTTCTCATACATCCTTTTGCTTAAAGTTAGTTTCCAAGATCCTGTCAACACCGCTGGGACTTCCATTATACCCTTCCCTACCTGTTATGTTCTGGGGACATTGGTGCTCCTCCGGACTGCAAATACAAGTATCCCACTTTTGCAAGTTCAGAGTTAAACCACTTGGCTTTTACAAATGGCCCACATCAGTCCATTTTCCCTGACTGAAAGAAATCCTGAGAGGATTTTCCCTTTGTGTCACAAAAGCAAATGTAACCTCTGGAGTTGACTTGGGGCAGTCATTATAGGAATAGTAGCTAGTAAAGGGAGCAGAAAGCATGGCCTGGCCAAGCTCCCTCCCCAGAACTACTTCACACAGACTATTTGTATCATACTATCCCTGCTTTTACATGTGCTATTTGGTATGATTTGATAGGTAACTGGGGGAGGTTTGGGAATGCTCAAAACTTTTCCATACAAATTAGTGGTACTTACTCCTTCAGTTTACACCATTTTCACTTAGGAAAGCGCTCATAATAACACTACCTTCAGCTATAGGAGGAAACCTGCGCATATTTAAAAGGAATGGTGTAGCGACAACTTAAGGGGGAGAGCCTATGCCTCTGAAACACAATGATGTCAGCCAATGTTAATAAAATATATATAATAAAAATTTGTCCCTTCTCAGAATCTACTCCCAAATTTTAGCAAGTTTTGCCCTTACACCTTCCAGCATCCTACATCATTCCACTCATCTCTCCAAAACCTCATTTTTTTTAAACCTCAGTTAAACGTTTTTCACTGAGGCATTTTATCAGTGTTTTGGATATTTCTCAAGAAACAGAAACAGGAACATCTTTTGTTTAAGTGTGAAGTTTTGCACAATACCCTTTCAGTTTTCCTTCAAGATTTTTATGAAACATGTCTCTGTGCCTGAAAAACTGTGGGACTTTGCAGGAGACCTGCAGTGGTAGTGGCCAAGGCAGGGTAGCATAGCTGTCTACTAAGCATCCAGACTTCGAGTTTATCACCCAGATGGAGGGATACCGTTGTCAGAGGACACAGGTAGTAACAGGAGTAGTAACAGGAAGTTCTGTGGCTCATCTTCCCTAAACTCATCATTTCAACCAGTTTCTCTTAACAGTATTTATTTAACTATCTTAATTCAATTTGATTCTAGCTAAGATAGATAACGCAATTCTGGTCTTTATTGTGCACAAAAAACAAAAACAAAAACAAGAAAAGAAAAGCTTTCTTTCTTCCTAGAGACTGCACAGGTATATCCCTGTTCATGTAAAGAGTGGGTTCCCTCAAAAGCATATGATGCATACTTTTGTGAGCTACTTTATATTTGGAGTTGTTTTATTGTTGTTGTTGTATTTGTTGATGTTTTTTAATACATGTTAAATGAGTTGGCTATCTCAAAGAACTTGACAATTAGCTCATTTCTTAATGTTATAAGCTTCCTGATGCAAAATCACAACCTGTCTACAATGTATTAATTTATGACGTTCCCTTTTTTTTTTGGTTTGTTTCAGAGGTTGAAGCAAGTAAAACTATGCTAAATAGCATTTCATTACCTGAAAGACTTATTGTAAAAATGCCTAACACATTCCCAGAAAATAACTTATTGTCTCAAAAAAATGCCAACTTGTCCATATCAAACTAACAATAATAAATGTAACAGGTATATATCTGTATTTTTTCCTATATTTTTAGAAATGAAACAGTCACACAGTGAAGGGAACCAGAATCTGTTTTATTTTCCCCAGAGTTATAAACATTTGTATCAAAATATTTACAATTATAGTATATGAAATATCAGTCTATTAAAGAAGAAGCCAAATACAGTACTAGAACAACCCACCAATGTAAGGCAAATTATATGAGACATAAATGCCACAGAAACGAAGTAAAAGACAAAGGAATACATGGCTAACTCCAGTCACAGTCTGACTTCTTAACATATCATCAGCATCTCTTTTGAATCTATCCAATATGTAAGTATGCTTCTGCACATAAGACAGCCTTCTATAATCACGAAATAATTCAGTCATAATTAGCGTTCATCAACCCAACATTATGCTTGTCAAACTCTCAACTCCCCACTCAGATCATTTGGTGGCCTGTCCTCAACATTCCCTTAGCCAGAATGAACATAGAGAATATACTTAGTCCTTTTACATAAATACCAGCAATTATGGCATAGCAACTCTCCCAAAGGAAAATTGTGTAAGAAATGGGATAGGAGAGAGCTGAGAGAAGGAAACTAGGCAAGATGTCTCAGATTCTCCCTGGGGTAGATCTTCTCAGGGAAATAAAGACAATGTCTTTGCCCTACCCCAAAAGCCCTTTAGGCAGAATCTGAAATGGCTTAAAATAGCTGCTCCAGGCCAGAGCAATGCCCACCAAACCAGAATTAACACACTACTTCTAAGTCCTTTGTAGAAACACCCCATGGCAGCAGATGGCTGGGCAGTCATCTGACTGGAAACCACAAGAGGTTTTGGTTTTGGAGAGTTTTTTGCCTTAAAGAAAATATCTGCCCATCACCTCAATTTTTTATTTATCTCATGAGAATTTTATTATCCTGGGAGTGCAGGCACTCTGTTCTGATTGTCACCAAAATTTAGTATGCTTAATACTTTACTATTCTATAGCACCTTTCACCCAAGCATTTTAGTTTTGGTTCATGTGTTTTTCAATCAGCTTCCAGAACTGTCCTGCCTTGGCTGTGATGTGGGTTCAATAGGTCCTCTGAGAGGTGACTGACTGCTCCAGTCAGTGTCAGAGCTAGAGCCACCAGCCAGCCCTGGAGCCCTGTACCCCCAATATGGCTAATTAGACAAAACTTCCACAGAGGTTCTCACTTATCGCGAGAGTAATAGACTGTATTTCAAGGAGTAGGTCCATCTCTCTCCTACCCTTTCTGTAAAGGAAACTTTGGTTGCAGGGAGAAGAGACCCTAAAAAAAAATAACCCTCATGTTGCAGTGTTGCAAGACTCATTCCCCTCATTTGTGTGGTACTTTGGTTAATAGCTGAATGGGTTAATAGTGGCTTTACGGGAATTCCAGAGATGCCTGGGCTGAAAGTGCAGGGCTCAGCTCAATCCTCTGCCAGAGATCTCCATGGGGTACAGCTGCCTCAGGCATGGTCTGGCTTGTGACCAGGCCCCAGCCTTGCAGTCTGGAAAGCTCTCTTTCTTGGTCTAGCTAGTCTATCAACCTGGTCTGAGGAAGTTCTCTCTTCCTCCCACTTTATCACAAATCCCATTGAATTCCAGATTTAAATATCTCTTCTAAAGCGGGGTGCTGGCTCTGGACCAAAGCTTCCTTTGAGCCCTTCAGACTGGAATGTGCTGCTTTTTGCTTCAGGTCAGAAGGGTGGGATGGCTTTCAGGTGGAGTTGATTCAGCACAAAGACAGTATCTGTTCTTGCTGGCCGCCCTTGTACCGCTATTTTCACTCGGTGTCGCAGTTCTGAAGTCTTTAGTGCAAGAAACCAGAATCCACCCTTAGAACTGGAGCCAGTGGCATGGCAGCTGGTGGGCCTAGGCAGTGTGTGTTACAAGGAACAGCTGGAGGCCCAGCCTAGAGGCTGGAAAGAAGCTCTCTGACCCCATCAAGGAAGCATGGCCGTACTAGTCAGCTACTTTCTCCCAAGACTTGGCTCGGCAGTAGAGAACCTTCTCTGTAACAGTTTGGGACTCAGCCTCTCCCACCCTGGCTTCCCCTCCCTTGCCCCCCTCCCCTCTCCGGTTTTTCCTGCATAGAAACCTCCATTCCCCTCCCAGATTCAACTTCTTCCTCCTCCCCACCCCCCAGATCCCCATAAACGTATTCAGCCTTATTTCTTTCTCAGGACCAGGTAGACAATGCCGATGATGAAGCTAAAGCAGAAGCAGATCCAGGTCAGGATGAAGCAGTATCCATGGTGATCTTTTGAGAATATGTTACTATTGGCATAATGATGAGTGTAGATGGACACCCCGACCAGAATGCACAGCCCTGTAAGGGAAGGGAAGAGAGAGATGTTCTGCTTTTTAGATTTGTTTTGAACATTAAAACCAAGAAACAGCTTGTATAATTTTTAGAAGATCCTATTGGCAATGAAAATAAAGTCTGGCTGTCTGATCTCAGCCAGTTGTTCTGTTGAGCTGCCTGGACCCAAGCTTGGGGTAGTACTGGTATACTCCATGGGGGTGGACTCATACCTGCACTTCTAGGTGTGGCTGTATTGTACAAGCTCACATCCACAATCTGGCTCTCCCAATGGTAGGCAAGTGACCCGAGAGCACAAGCTTATAGCCTTCCACAGAGTTTTGTGCATTTGGGAGGAGCGAGACTGGCAACAATTGTGTGCATTGTAGCGATAGGGCCATCTTTCCAAGGACTCCTGCCTTCCTGCCCTCCTCAAGTGTCACATACAAGTCATAGGGGTGGGCACACACAACCCAGGATTACCGGGTCTAACCCAGGGAGTACAAGAGGGCTCTGAGTCCAAGCATTTATCAGAGGCTCTCAAATAAAGAACCACCACTAGAGGAGAAATGTGCACCCGGCATTTAGTCGAGCCCTGAACCAGGGCACCTGAAGTGAGATTTGCAGGAAAGCTGAGCTACTCACAGCACACCAGCATGGTGGCCCCCGAGAGGAAGAAGCGATTTCCTTTCTCCATGGTGAAGAGCTGGAACACGAAGATCACGAGGGAGATGATGCAGAAGATTATGGAAAGGATCATAAAGGCCTGCACTGCCTTGATGGCTTCTGTGGACACAAGGTGGGGAAAGCAAGAGTTCACAAGACACATCCCACCCCCAAAGGTGGGAAGTTGCCCTAAACCGTAAGTACAGAGAGGGGAGTGGATCTCCATGTACCTTGATTGCTATATGGCAGAGTGGCGTTGCAGTTGTCATAGAAACAGCTTTTCCAGAGGCCTACCGATGCGTTACCTAAATCGGAAACCACCCAGACCTGCAACCAGAGGAAACAAAATGTGGCTTAGAAACCAATCCCTCTGCTTTGAAATAAAAGGAAATAACAGCTCTGTCAGGACCAAATCTTATGCAATGCTCCTATAAATAGCTGTCACCATGACTAAACAACCTGTCCCTTTGCCAAAATAAGGTCTGACCCAAATAGAAGCCATAAAGCTCCCATAGGGAAAGAGAGAGGAGGTTGGCTGATGGAAGACTTCAAAGTCCCATGAGTTTGAGAAGATAAAAGAAAGTAAATCAAACCCTAGTGGTTTAAAAGTTTAAGCTTCTAAGAAACAGAAATATAGGTGAGGAAATGGGTTACAAGTATGCATAATTCACACCCTGATCAACCTGGTCTCATGTAAGGTCCCAGCTAGAAGGAAGAACATTCGAGTGGCGATAACTAAGAAACAGGACAGCTAAGAAAATGGCAATGAACCTGGGTGTTGATGAGCCTCTTCTCAACAAGAGGCTCAAGTTTCGACTCTCACAAATTGCAAAGTAATTTGATGATACAGCAACTAAAAACCCAAGCAGGACCACACCATATGCCCTGAGGCTCACCATTGAGCAGAGCTTCTTTTACCTGACACAAGGAAAGCCGTTAACGGAACAGAATGGACAACAGGACAAACATCCAGCTCTGTGTGTCTAGTAAAACTCACATCCCTGGATGGACAGGGTCCAGTAGGAGCAACAGCTTGCTCTGGATTCAGTAAGTGACTGGTGCTGCTCACCCTATGTGAGGGGGGTCTTGACTAATATGGTTTGAAGCCTGAGAGACTCAGGGTGGGTGCACAGAATGGTTAAATTAGAGGCAAACCGACCTGGGTTGCCATTGTGTCTTATCACCCATCAGTGTTAGCAAAACTTTTCCAATTGTATTTTAAAACCTGTTTATTCTGTCATCATAACAGCAACCTAAAGAGATTCTGGAACCTTCAGTTCCAGTGATTGGTGGTTCTGGCTTTGCGTTCGTTAAGCTGTCTCGACTTTTTTTCTGAGAAAAGCAAATTGGGTGTTCTAAGTTACCACTAGAGGTCAGGGCAGCCCCAGGTTCAGAAGTGGCTTGTTAGTTCTCTGGCATTTTGTGTGAGCTCATTGAGTGAAACCACGTTAATCTTGCAAAATTCCATTCCCACATGCTGCTCACTGCTCAGAACTTGAATGGGTTAGTCTGGCCACCGTTTGTAAGATAACCAAGGCTTCTTATCATCTTACTCCACTGACCCTTCTCATCAAGATTCCCATCAAGGTACCCAGAAGGTGTCTGCCCACAGCGTGGTGTCCTCATTGCACCCTTGAACACAGCTGGTCCTTCCCACCAGGGAGGAACTGCATACCCATGTTCTTCCCACCCATCATCTTTCCCCCCAGAGAAACTCCACCATTCCAGCCATCCCCCCAGCTGCCTCCCCAGAAGCTGCCTCCCCAGAAGCCTCTGGAGATCAGAGAGGCCTCCTGGCATCCTCCACCTCCAGATGCCTGCCTCCCTTGGCAGGGCCTCTTAAGGAGCCTGACTATTACCTTCTTGTGCTTTTACAGCTTGGAGTGCAAGTGTGTATTTATTTCCCTCCCACCCCAAGGAAGCTGTGAGTTCTTAAAGGGCAGGGGTGGCAGCTGCAGCCTCTTTTGCAGCATTTGACAGAAATACTTGAAGAAGTTCTGAGCGGATGAGGGGACTACAGGCGAGTACTCACGTTGGCAATGGTGGAGACAAACAGCATAATAGCCGTGGCAATGTGGATCACAAAGATGGTAGCCAATAAGACCAACATCTTGACTTTTCAGTGACTTGGAGCGAAGAGAGTTCTGAAAAGAGAGGGGAACAGAAAAGATGATTGTCAGAATCAGTAAGATGATTCAGCTTCTGACTCGGAGGACTGGCTAACAGCAGGAGCAGCCATAAAACCCAATATAATTTCATGTTATTCCTGCAAACCCCTTGTGAGCCTAGTTATGTGTGCTCTGTGAACATACTTCTGCTTTTCAGACAATTAGATGCTCCTCTCTAATCCAGCCTGTTTCCGGAAAGGGCACTTAATTGCTCTTCACACTGTATTTTTGTGTCTTGGGGGCCAAAAGCAAGACTTTGAGCTTGGCTTCACAGCTGTCATTTCCAGATCTCTGCATAATCATCGTATAACTTCCCATATAACTTTTCCACGAGGGAAGAATCCACATCTCTATAAAGCTCCCCCTCCCCTGCAGCAATTTTACTAGAAGTAGATGCCTCCTAAAGAAGAGCTTCTCAATCTGTGCAAACTGAAAGGCTACTAATTTGATCCCAAGTGAGATATAAAACATGAGGGCCATGACTGCTGTGATTATAATGTTGTTTGGTATTCAATAATTATTGCAAGCTAATGACGGTTTAATAGTGTGACCACCAACTGACTGAACATTTCAGCAATGCTGCTTCTGAGCCTTTGGGCCCCACAGGCCTCATGGTGGGGACTCTGCTAGAGGTCTAGAAAGCATTCTATTTCCTCCAGCTCGCAGGACAGCCCTGGGGGCTTTAGAAGGCTGTGGCTTGAGAGACCACCAAACATGTGCTCAGTGACACAAATTCCGCTTCTTGGGGATGCAATACAGAAGACAAGACAGATGCATAGACCAGTGGTGGGAGGACGAGGGACCAGCTAGATTAAGAATGTGCATGGGCAAGCAAAAGCGTTCAGCCGCAATCTCAGCAGAGCAGGCAAAGGAGGCCGAGCATCGTGTAAAGGAGAAGTAAAGGCCAAGTGTGAAGAATGCATGAGGGGAGGCTGTTCTGACCATGCCCACTGCAGCCGGGGGGTTCCCATGCGGCTCATGAAGACCCCAAAAAGCAAAGAGCTGGAGATCTCGGACCACAAGCAGGGGTGGCTGGGTGGCTGGCCCCACCTAGAAGCCAAAGCCAGCCCCACTTCTTGCTCTCACTCCACCTAATTTAATTGATGCTTGGAAGGGCCTGAGTCACTGCGGAAGGCACTGGCGCTCGAAGGCTAGTGCGGACTCTGTCATTCTGACACTCCCGGTGCCTATTATCTCCTCTCACTTTCCCCCTCAGACGCTCCACATCTAGACTGAGCTAAGGTTCCTGCCCAGGAGTGCGACTGCCTCTCACTGTGCAGGAAGGAAAGGCAGACTCTGGCCCCAATGACCCTGCCCTTCCTGCCCCAGCTTAGCCTCCCACCTAGGCCCTTTTGTGGAAATGTGTCCCACTGACTGGGAGAAAAAAGATGAAGTCGATTCTGCCATCTTAGGGAGAGCTGGGAGCCTTCGTGTGTGATTTAAATTCCTGTTTGCATCTCGCCCCGGTTCCTGCACACCCCCATAATTTTCTGCTTGACTTTAACACACAACAGAAGAGGTTTTGGAATTAGACAGAGATTGAGTCTGAATCATAAAAAGTTACTTGAGTTTTCGGTCTGGCATTCCTCACATAGCAGAGGGGGGTGGCAGGGACAGGGGTTCAGGGGAACGTGAAGCCAGCACAGTGCCTGGCACCTGGCAGATCTGAATGGGGTGCTTTGCTGTGCCTACCAGTACTGCTATTATTACATGAAGCTGGGCAGCTGTGGTCAACACAATAAGACCACTTAGTGTCCAGGCTGACCCATAGTAAGCACAGGTAATAGAGTATCTAAGCACAGGCAGAGTGTATGAAATCAGGTTGGTGTGCTTAGAATTTGTCATTATGCCTTATTCTTGCTCCCTGAGTGGGGAGACCATTGCAAACACACACTTGGGAATGACCAGGTAAAAACTCACTCTCCTGAACCCATCCTGACCATCTTCCTGACACCTCTGAGGGCCACACCTTCGTTCCATTCTGGTCTCGCCCCTCCAACGGAAAGGAATGGGCTATTGCAGGGAATTACACATGTTACATAACAAGTCCTATGTTTAATGCTCCCCAGCCACTATAAATGACTTTTTATTACTTTTGTTTCTAGTTTATAAACATACTCCTCCTGAGAGTAGGAAGTGGTTGAGGGGCCAAGATGGAATATAATACACCAAGTGAGGTCTCTTCAATGAATTCCAGGGAAACACTAAGCACCCCTCACCCCACCCCACACCTTCACCCCATTATGGACATTTCTGGGAACTGGGTAACATTTTCTGTCTCCTGGGATAGCTATGCAACCCCGTAAAGTTCATTCAGATTCCTCTTGCCCTGGCTCACCCTCCATCTTAATGACTTGAATGTGAAGGATTTTCACATGCCATTCACTCAGTGTGTGTGTATCCATCTGGCCTTTCTGCCACTCCAGCTCTGGGCAGTCAGACAAGGCCCGGGCCCCCAGTTCTCATTTCTGTTCAGTATCCCTGCCCATTGCAGGCCAGGGGGTCGGTGGGGAACCCATCAAAGAAGTGATTCTTTCATCTCAGATTTCTGTGACCTGCCACATCTATTCATCAAGGACAGGAGCAAAATGTCTTGCATCACCTAATGTTCTGAATAGACAGGACACACAATTCTCTCCAATTTGGGCTACTATTTCCTGCCAGAAATAGGGGTTTTTTGCTGATGCTATTGCAGAATCCATATACCCGCTCTGCCTCTACACTGCACCTCATTTAACGGGTTTCAATAGTATCCACCAGGAGCAAAGGGCTCTGCTGTCCTGAATGGCCTTCCCCAGACCATTTGGAAACAGAATGAACTGTCTTAATATTCTGGCCTGAACCATGCCTAGGTTCCCTGTCTCTGTACTAGAGACTTGCCAGCAGAAAAAGTCTCGGCTGGAGGGGTTGGGGGGAGGAGTGTAGCGCGAGGCAAACCCTAAGATCTTTACCATCACCCACAAGTGACACCTAACTGGGACTGGAAAAGACAGAGCAAGGAGGCGGGTATAAAGAACAGAAGAACCCCTTCCACCCATGACTGGCAGGACAGCTTACAGCTTTACATGCTCTGGCATGTATCCAGCTCCCTATGAAAACTCTGCAGAGACCGTTTCTGAGCATTTCTGTCCCTTCACAAAATAGGCCATTGACTTCTCCCTTGCACCTCTTTAAAATATCTGGGTGATGCTCCCCACGGGAAAGTCACCCACCCCATTGTCTCCACTGGACAGCTCAAAGCAGTAAAAGGCCTTGCGATTCTCAAAGATTGGCTTCCATGTAGCCTTTAGGACCACCTTGACTGGCTGTTGGAAAGCCCTCTGAGAGCAGCCTCCCCTTCACACACACATACACACACACACACACACACACACACACACACACACGCCCCAGGCAGGGGTAGGCAGGGCTCAGTGGGATGGGAGACCAAGAAAAGTAAAGGAGGTGTGAGTGCGGGCTCTCCAGAGAAGTGACTGGAGAGAAATGGAAACTGGTGATGTGTAACCACCCTCAATCCCTTTTCTGTTCTTCTTTCTGTACCCACAGACAGGCCTGCCAGTTCCCCTTCTAGCACTACCATCTTCCTGGGGTTCCAACCAGGCTTCCCCTTTTCCTTCCACATGGTCCAGACCACATCAGAGCAAGGATCTCTCTAAACTCTGTCCCTGGTGCCCTGGGCCATATTAGCTGTGGATTAAGATTTTTGCTCCTTCATATTAACTACATTACAGCTAGTGGGCATGATTCTGAGAATTGCAATTGCTGGTGATGATCGCTGTTAACAATGACCTAAACTGGGGGAGAAGCTGAAAATGGAGTTTTAGAAAAAAGCCTGCCCTCCCCACCCCCAATTCCTGATAACAGTTGCTGTTAACAATGACCTAAAGTGGGGGAGAGGAAATGAAGGGCTAACTGTCCGTCTAGTTGTCTCTCTCCTCTTAAATCTTTCTTGGTTTTACACATCCACCAAAATAAAAGAATCTAGGAAACATAGTTGAGACTTCATTGCATGGCCCCTCTGTCTTTATTTAAATAACCTAACACTTTTTGGGTCTATAAGAAAGTAATCAGGTCTCCACAAACACCTTTCTTTTTTTTAAAGGCAATTAATACTGCAGACTTAAACAACTGACATCTAAAGGAACAATAGGAGAGCATGGAGGTTGGAAATTCAGCTCCTTGTTTGCTAAGTTAAAGGATTGGTTTATTTTTTCTACCATGCCTGAAGTCTGTGTGTTTATGGGGCTGAGCTAGTGTCTGGGGGTGCAGTTAATTAGGGATCATTGTGGCACAATAATTGGAAGCAACACAATAAAAAGCTGTCAAAACCCTACTTCTGCAGAAAAGGAAGTGATGAAGACCCTGGGTTGAGTCCCTAAAGAACAAACCCAAGGCTGGGAGTGTAACTTAATCAAAAACAGGGGCCGGAGACTGGGGGAGCAGCAGGGAGTCCCACAGAGCTCATATGTTCATGATTCATTGAGTGGGTGAGGTTCTCCCAGACACAGGCAAGGGAGACACCCTCTACCAGATGGTGCGAGAGAGCTTCCTGAGCAGCTTCCTGAGGATCTGGCTGACTAGCTAGGAGACAGTTTAGTCATTTCCCTGGTGGCTTCAGAGAGCTCAGGCTTTTGGGGGAGAAGAAAGCAATTGTGGCCAGCAGTCAAACTCCCTCTCTCCTTCTTCCCATTCCAGTTTTATTGTCCAGATACTACAGGCAGTTCATGAGTTCTTTCTTCTTTCCTTATCTTTACTCATCCCTTATATACATCCCCCCTCCTAGCCTGGACCATGGTATCATCAGCCTCTCCGGTGAGAATCTCTGATCTATCTTCTGCCTGCAATCCTTCATTCTGCCACTAGTTAGCTGACCATGTCACTCCTCTACTCAAAATCCCCTAAATACCCACAACCCCCATGCTCTATCACAGGAAAGAGGTTCTGGGAATCCTAAAAATTTGCTTCCCCATCCAAAAAAAAAAAGTCCTGCTCATGTGTCCTTCATCTAGGAGTTACCAATCAAAATCTTTTCAAGAAGTTCAAATACTACCACCTCCAGGAAGCCTCTCCAGATATAGAGCTCAGAAGTAGTCTTCCTCCCCAAACCAGCCCCCAACCCCCGCCAATGTCCCATTCCACTTTATGCTATAGTCTTTACACAGTCCTTTATTAAATCACTAGAAACAATCTCCCTGGTAACAGAGTTTTTTATGGAAAGTTTTGGCCCCTCATCCCTAAGACTCTGAGTTCCTAAAAAGAGAGTCTTGCCCATGAGATATCCCAAATATCTGTTCAGTGAACAAGTAAATGGAGTAAGGAAAGCAATCATTTCTTCTGAGTAGAAAAATCAATGTCAAAGTCACTGGAGGTGTCATAATAAACAACAGAATTCTAGAGGGGAAATAATTAGAAATTATATATTATTATAACTACCTTATTAGATGCAAATTCTGGGATTGGATTTCCATATAAATACCTACGCTGACATGTAAACATTTCCTGAGTTCCTCAGACGGTTCAATAGACAAAGGTACATACATGTTCTCTGCCTCATATTCAAGAGACATGAGTAATGCAAAGAAAACATCTTAAATTTCTAAATGATATTTTTCCAGATTTAGCTTTCTAATTCCTTAAGTCATACTTTCTAGACTAAAAAGGAGAGTTTACCATTTGTCCCCCATGCATGAAACTCATCACAAATGTACACCAGGGAACTATCTTAAAGCATGCTTAACCCCCTCCAGAGGCAACTATCAGCTCACAGCCTACAAGACATTCCACTGAAAGAATTTTCTAATGGATTTTCTAATTTCTAAAGATTTGTGATTTCTAATTTTCTAATGATGCATCAGAGTTGCCCAAAGCAAAACCCCTCAGGCCCTCAAATCTGTATTCACAGCTAAAAGCTTGTTCTTCACCCCTTTCCCAGTCTGGTCACCTTTGCAATGGAACTGTCAGGTTATCAAAGAAACAGCCATACAGGTCATCATCACCTTAGATCCCCAAGTCCCCGGTGAGTGCTAAGATGACACCACCACCAGACACTCTGTCTGTTCCTTGATGAATATTTTACCCATAGTAACATCCCCTTTGCTTTCTGATAACTGCAGACTTTGAAGAAAGTTTTCTCAACTCCTCTGACACAAGCCTGGTGCCTCCACCCAGGCTGAGAATCGACCTAAGGCTGAGTCAGCCTGTCTCTTCCCAGGTGCCACCCCACACTTCTGTCTCCCACAGGGCGCCAGGCAGGCGGTAGCACCGAGTTCCCTGCAGCTTCTACCTGTCAGGACGGTTTTGTCTTCGTGGGTTTGCTTTAACGTGCTTCTTTCCCACTGGGGTGCATCTGGGTTGGAGCACACATGTGCCCTGAACACAGGACAGAAAAGGAAGCACTCCCTTTTCAGGGCCATCACAGAGGAAGTGTCCCCAGAGAAAAAGCGAGGGAGCCCAGGCAGGCTGAGAGCAGTAGACCCCCGTGAGCTTTCCTGGCCATTGTTCTGGCTGTTTCAGGTCAAGTGCACTTTTCCATTCTAAATATTGTTTTTACATCCGGATGGAGGAGGGCGGCATTAATTTCTCCATGGGAAAACTGGAGAGAAAAGGGATCCTAAAGGGCCATTTCCTCCTGCTTCTCCATAGCTGACATTCAGCATGGAAAGGAAAAACTTTCCTATATGCATATCATCCAAGGGCCTGATGTTTTCATCCCCAGGAGAAACACCCCACAAGCCATTAAAAGTAACAGGGATCCATGGCTCAAGAGAAGCCAGTTTCCCCCTGGTCCTGAGGCAAAAGGAACAGCCTCTCCTGCCCCAGAGGGAGCTCAGCCTGCAAGACTGAAAAGTCTCTACGGGCCTGCTGCAGACTCCCCGTCTTTGTCAGCATTCCAGGGCTCACGCCTGACCCAGAGCAAAGGTATGTTTACGTGTTGGATATTATCACCATGCCCTTTTGAAGTGTGAGACTTAGGTTAATGAAATGGCAGTAAACTTCTCTGGCAGAGCCTGTGGGCCCACAAGGCAAACGAGCAGCAAGGGTCTTGTTTTTGCAAAGACTCCCAAGAAAAATTCTCTTTCTCTCTCCCTCTGTCTCTGTCTCTTTCTCTCTGTCTCACTCTGTCTCTCTTGTTCTCTCTGTCTCTGTCTCTCTGTCTCTTTCTGTCTCTCTCTCTGTCTCTCTCTCTGTCTGTCTCTGTCTCTCTCTCTCTCTGTCTCTCTCTCTCTCTCTGTCTCTCTCATTTCCCCCTTCAAATCCAGGAGGGGGTGGATCTGGCACATCTGCAAAGGCTGCATGGAGCCTACACTCCCAGACCGCAGCTGCTCAGGCTATCCGGCGATGTCCCCTGGGCGAGTAAGGGAGATTTTGTTGTCTTCTTGTCTTCTGCTTCGGACAAAAGAGGAGTGTTCTGACTGCCAGAATGTCTTCAAGGGAGGTTGCCAAGATAATAACTAGGGGTTGGGAAGAAAATCAAGGTGTGGCCGGCCCCAGAGGCGCTTGGGCGGGCTGACAGCAGAGGGCGGCAACAGGCTTCAACCAGCAGGGCTGAGGCTAGGTGGCCAGCTGGGAGGGCCCGGGCAGCCAGAGGGACGGAGAACAAGCTCCAGGAAGGGCTATGGGCTTCTTTTCTCCCATGGAGGGCAAGTGATTCTTCAGAGGTTTAGAGGTTGTCCAGTCTAGCCCAGGAAAGAGAAGATATGTGCACCCAGAGGAAAGCAGAGTCAGAACTAAAGCCCACCCTTCCAGCCCCTCCAGACCAGGTCTCTTCATCCCTGGCATAATTTTCTCTCCTGCTTTTGTCTTAGGGCAAAGCAAAACAAACAGTTCTAGAACTTCTACCACCAACTCCCCTTTGCTGTTCCTCCCATTGCCTGCTTGTTAGTGGGGAATCAGCACAGTCCCTTAACACAGTGCTGTCGGCAGACAAAAAAGCTCTTTTGGAGGCTGCTACTTCTTCCGGTCACATCCCTGGGACAGTTCAGCAGAGCTGCTTGCTTGACCACCACAGGTCCAAACCAGACCCTATGGCCCTTCCCCAGCTCTAGTTTCTCCCTCAGCCCCCTCAGCGAAG
>PVHY01016756.1:20769-33121 GCA_004024945.1 Uropsilus gracilis
ACCAACACACAGGCCTCAGAAAACACACAGACACAGGCACGTGCACAAGCATACACAGACCCCTTCCCTTTCAGACCTTTCATCCACACCTTCTCAGCCACACCCTCATGCTGCCAAGTCTGTCTCTGTCCTGGCAGGAACAGGGTGGAGTTTCTTTCCTAGGATCAGTTCAGTTTCCCTCTGAGCCAGGCCTGTTTCTTGATGAGTCTCTGTGGCCACTTAGCAAGCTTAGATGGCCTACCTCCCCTCCTCTGAGCTGACATCCTTTACATTTAATTAATCAACTTCTTCCTTCCCTTCCAGGAACTGGGTAAATGCCCTCTGATGAGAAGGTCCTGGAATACCATCCCTAAGGGATCACTGAGTGAATGAAACAGAGGAGGTTGCCTACGTCCCCAGGTCTCTGAAAAATGTTCCTTCAGTGTAGCACCTGCCACTTTTCACTTGTCCAGCATGTCCTATGGGCTATACCAGGTCCCCTAAACCTAGGGATTTCTCACACTAGATATGATAGAATTTCAGAGTCACAGGAAACTTAGGGACTCTCCACTTAAAACCCTTTTATGCAATGACTTGCCTGTGACCACAGAGTGGAGATAAGACCTCTGTCGCTTACCTATCATCCACCTGCCCCAGGATTCTTGCCACCAGTTTCAACTCAAGGGGCTCTTGATTTTAATGACTGAATTCTAAAAGCAAATTCATGAAACAGGCCCAGGAAACACACCCAAAAAATGGCTGCAGAAGGTCAAGGACAAGGAGGGCAAGGAGTTTTTGGCTCCTGGGAAAACGCCATGTCCACAACAGAGAAGGACATGTTGGCCCAAATATTTTGTCAAAAGAGAAACAACAATTCTCACAAGAGGTATTTTTATCTAGTATTACTAGTTTGCTATAAAGGATATACTTTTTTTGTTAAATATATTCCATTAAGAGAGTTTTATAATTTATTTGTTTCCTTTCTTCAACAACATACAACGTATTTCCTTGCTATCTAAGATTCTTTTTTTTTTTTTTAGTTTTCAGTTTTCAGGGTTACATTTTTGCTGTTCCATAAGTACACATGTACCACTCACCCTCCACCAAGGGGTTTGGACTTTGTGTTTCAGTATCGTTAAGTTGAGAGAAATAATTTTACTCCATCAGGGCCCCAGAGACTGAAGTGCTACAAAGAATGGGTTTGAGGCATGTTCGTAAGGGTGGGGTGCTGGGAACCCAAGTAAACTTCTAATTGGAACCATATTTGGGCTCCCTGGATGATGCATAGAAAGTCACAGTTATCGCATATGAAGTGGGAAGTGTGTTGAAAAAGGTAAATCAGAAAGTATTGGAAAATGGTCAGAAAATTCCAGTTCTCCCACTGGTGAAGGATTCTGAAGGACTGATATCCAGCCTGCCAACCAGCAGTTAAGTGGAGGGTGCAGTGGATTGATAGCTTGCTCATGGGGTTGCCTTGACAAGTGGTAACCACATAAAGACAGGGGCTCCTTGAACTCTGGACCCCCCTACGGGGTGACCCTACAGAGCAACACTGAAAGTCTGTTTCTGACATCGATTGATTTAATCATGACCTGGGTGCAGCCACCCTGGGTGTGTCCCTCTGAGTGTCTCTCCAAGGTTTTATGTTAGGTCTCGAATGTCTGTGAGCTTTCATGCTAGACAGCTGTGCAAGTGCATATAGTAAAGGAAAGAAGGAACCAGAGTCAAACATTTAGAAAATAAAATACCACAAAATCACAAGAGCGTCTGGTAGACATAAGAGTCTGTTTCAAAGTTTCCCAAATGTCCTGTGTTCTTTCTGAAACTTATCCAAAAATAATAATGATGATACTTATTTTTTTTAAAAAATAATAGTATAATGCCATTGCACCAAGTTATCAATTACATGTTAAATAGAAATAGGGGTTAAATATTTAGAGGCTAAGGCACATTGGGTGGAACAAAAGAAACAAAATGAAATCTATCTTTTCAAGGTAGTTCCAGGACCACAGAGCCAGGGACAAGGGGTAGAAGTTACAGGGAAGGTAATTTTGCTGAATTTAATAATAAGTCCATTAGGAATATTAATGTAAGAATAAATCTATTAGCAATAATAATTCAAGAATAAATGGCAGTACTAGTAAGTATTGCCATCCAGCAAAGGGGGGTGTTCAGAGACCCCTCACAGGACATATTAGGAAATGCAAAATAACCATTCATTCACCCAAGGTGGGGTAAAAGTAAGATCTCTTTGCAGAGAGAATGAACACGTTACTTTCCAAGATTCCTCCCAAGTTGAGAACTCAAGGAACCAAATCCAGGATGAGATTCACCTTGTCCCCTTTGGGAGGTCATATTCCATCTGTATCCCCCTCAAACTCTGAGTGGTCCACTGAAAAGTGTCTTTGCTTCTTCCACAAACTTTGTTAGGCCTCTGACTGCTCTTTCTCCATTGGGACCAGTGGGTCCAGAGCAAATGGAAACCCCCAGAGCTATCCTGACCAGCCAAGGGGTCTCCGTCCCTGGTGGTCTCTCTGGAGGCCCTTCACTGGACTCCGGAGTTTGGCATTTTCCTGGGAACTGGATGGGTCAATGCTGGTGTCCAGAAGGAAACAGGACAGAATGGGAAAACCACAGTAAGTTTTTTCAGTGATGTGGAAGGGATGCCTTTCCTTTCCTCAGAGACCTGCCCTACCCTCCTGGGAGGAAGCCAGCCTCCGTTCTAGGGTGTGATGTGTTCTGGGCTGGTCCTTGATGGCCTACTGCCAGCTCCCAGGACAGTTTAGTAACTGCAAAGAATGCAAATTCTGGGGGGTCCCCTGAGCAGGACGCCAGACTGGATGGCCTCTAGCCCTCCAGACAGTTCTCCACCCCCGCCCCATTCTTCAGAGTCTGGGGTGGGTGCCATCATCCTACAAGGGTGGGAGGCACAGGGGGGAAATAACCTTCACAGCTCAGTCTTGTCAAAGATTACCAGCTGAAATTCAGAGCGACGACCTCTCCCACTACTTGGAGGCGAGCGGAAAGCAGGAATTAGAACAGCATATTTCAAATTGCCTTCAAAAGCCACCAAATAACAGGCAATATATTTTCTCATATATAAACCGCAGTTGGAAATGCTACACAATGCAAATCTTGAGGGCCCCCAGAAGTGTGAGGATTTTTGATTTGCTGCCTGGTTAAATAGTGCTTATTAGTTTTGACTTGCATAGAACTTAAAAGAAGATTTGTACCAGCTTCATGGAACACCACTGCCATCAACTTAATAATGGCTTCTCTAATCCATATGCATGTAATCTTGAAATAATAAACATTTTAAGCAAAGGTAGGAGTTCACTGCATCTTGAAAAGGTGCCTTTGCATTTACTTAATCATCCCCTTGAGGGCAGTTTTACTGGGAGCATTGCCCATACAAAGCACACAGGCTGATTGCATTTAAATCTCTTCTAACAGCGTTTCTGAAGGAAAAGCCTAATTTCACCAGACAAGTTGAATCTTGTCATTTTCCTCATCTTGTTTATGTGAGGGGAAAAACACACCACTATCTATGTTGAAATGGGCCACACCTCAACCAAAATGCTAACCTGAAAACAAAGCAAATCAAGATCACTCTTCTTCCTTCCTCCAAATGCCCCTCATGATTAGCCCACAAATTTTTCCACATCTGTTCAACCACAGTTTAGAAAAGAGCAAATGCATGTTTCAAAATGATTCCCACTTTCGGTGCAGAAAAACTCCACATCCACATTAAAGAATATCTGTACCATCACTGATATACCAACTCTTCACTCAGCACTAAAATTCAGCTGACTCTGGGGTGGAGCACACATTCATTTTCTAGAGGAGCAGATGAAATACCCTGCTCTACCCACTTCTCCTAAATCCACTTTCCCTCCTGCCAGAGAAGGAGCTGGCAAATGAACCTCTCACAAGTTTCATTTGAACCCTTCTCTGTCTCTGTCTGTCTGTCTGTCTGTCTCTCTCTCTCTCTCTCTCTCTAACGGTTTTCTTTAAACAAACCAGCCCTCCTCCTCCCATCTCATGGGAAGAAAAACCACTTAGATTTAGACAGAAGTGAACGAACAAGCAAAGAAGCTATAACAGCCAGTGGTGAAAAATAAACTGAAAAGCAGGTATCTCTCCACCCTACCCATCCTACACAAATACTAGCAAACACCTAACCAGCAAAGGACACAATCTTAATTCACTACCTGCAGTCATCTGAATCAAAACGGAGAAATAGAAAACATCTGGCGGGAACAATGTGTCATCTCAAAGGTATGTAGCATTTCCTCCGTGAAGGACATCCTCTCCGACAGGTTCCAAAGTCCCAGTGCTATTCACATACTCAGAGCAAGAACTCAGTTACTGCAAGATGTAACTCCAGTTCAGACGGCCTCTCCCCCGGCTACCAGCCCCAGCCTTGTCTAAATACATTTCTCTGAACCTTTTGGGAAAAGTTGCCTCAGTATCTATTTTTCGCCAGAGTTTCAAGGACTTGATTCTTGGGGGGGAAAAAATCACAAAGGCAAAGAAGCAAAAGTAAAGCGTAGGTAAGATTAGAAGGAGAAGCGGCAGACAGGAAAGCTGGCTGAGCAGCTCTGCCATCTGAACTGACCTACCTGAGCGAGGTCCGAGTGACGGAGTGGCAGGAGCTGGCGATTGCTGTACGCTCTTGGGGAGGTATGTGACTGCAGTGAGGGGAGGGACCTGTCTCCCGAGGTTATAAGTTTCCTAAGCTGGTGTGTTGGGGTGTGGGATGGGCGGGTTCTTGCACTGTGTTTTAAAGGAGTTTCTATGAATCAGTCTGACTTTAAAAAAAAAAAAATGTTGGTAAGCTACGCCCTGTTCAGTTGGCAGTCTGTCAAGAGGGCCAGGAGTGAGCCATCAATTCAAAGGAGCCTGTTGTAGGTTCTCTCTCTGAGTCAGACCACAGTGGAAAAAGGAGTGACACGGCTTCCAGTGAGTAATAGGAGTCACACAAATAGATCTGTTTACTGAAGCCCATTCCTCCTCACCAAAAAAGAGCATGGTTACCATGGACACAAGTCAACATACAAGATCTATACCTTGACTCTTATCTCTGGAGGGGGACTGGTAGGGAAAAGGACAGTGCTTGCTAATGGAAACCTAACTAAGCACTCCTCAATGGAGATACCCATCCTCCACCCATCTACCCTCCGCACCCCAAGATGCATCAGCTGCTGCCCACTGTCAGGAATTATCAGATTTACTTCTCACACTTCCCTGTCTGACCCTGGTGCACGGCCCTGTGGGCAGCCATCTGATGAGGTGCTAGAAGCAGAAGGAGCAGACCGAGAGCCTTTGGTACTCTGCCTCTGAGACGGGGCACTGATCAGACTGCCCACTGGCCTTTGCACTTAGTTAATGCCCATGTGGTCCCCACACGCCCCAGAGGAAGTAATCCAGAGCAGAACTTTACTCTCTTCGGAGCTCTGCCATACTCCTAGGACCTTGCTCCACCCAGAGTTTCCAGTGCTGATAATCATTTCAGTCACCTCCCAGTCTCGCTCCTCGCTCCCTCTGCACTGTGCACAGGAGCCAGTCAGGAGGCCCCAATTCCCCTCCTGCTGAGGCTTTCCTGCCCACAGAGCCCACATGCCAGCTCTCCACCTTCACTGTGTGGCTTTCAGCAAGTCAGCCTCTGTAGCTCCATTTCCTAGTGCAGAAAGTGGGGGAGAAAGAACCAAGCTCACAAGGTTGTGGTGAGAAACACACCAGAGAGTTCACAGCACTGCAGATAATAAGCCTCCATATATGTTAGCTACGATGATAATTTCACCAAAAAGAAACCGAGGCCCAGAGAGGCAATGTGGCTAATTCAAGGAGAAACGGACATCAGTGGCAGCAGCTAGGACCCAAGCCAGTCGCATCCACACTGCTCTAACACTGTCATGCGCTGCAGCAAGACAACCACCTATTCCAGTTTAAATTCTGCCTAATAGTTACCTCCTCATTTTGCCTTTTGAGAGTCAAACAGCACTGTCCAGATCGCTGCGCACCAAAAGTGAGCAGATCCTAGGCTTAGAGTCCAAGAAAGAAAAGAGAAGGACTGATTCACCAAAAGGTTGGTCAAATTAAGTGGCAAAATAGTTTAATTTAACCTCTTCAGATCACATTTCTACATTTTCCAAATCCTCAGCAATGAACCTACCTTACTTTAGTTTCGGGGA
This sequence comes from Uropsilus gracilis, assembly GCA_004024945.1. Classification (NCBI taxonomy): domain Eukaryota; kingdom Metazoa; phylum Chordata; class Mammalia; order Eulipotyphla; family Talpidae; genus Uropsilus; species Uropsilus gracilis. The sequence goes on from PVHY01016756.1 coordinate 26,943, forward strand.
GATTATGCCTTTAAACAGATGAAATATATTCTGAACACACCTGTGCTTGCAAGCACACATGCCCACACACTAACTGATTGGCTGCCACATCTTCACAAACCTCTGAGAATGGAATTCTGTCCCTGTAAGGACATTTTTCATTAAAAACTGATGATGTGACCACCGATTGCGTCAGTTTCTTCTGTCTTTCCTCACCTCCCCCCATCACTCACTAGGTGATAAAAGTGTCTGACAGGAACCACTCCCTACAGTAGCTGAAGAGTCCCTGATATCTGAGCCAGGAACCCTAAGGGAGAGAGACCCCAGGTACAGAACCATGCAGGTTGTGAGGCTGAAAGACCCAGCACACACACCCCTGCTCCACCTGTCTTGTATGGTTGCTCTCCCAGGCATTCTTCTTCATTGTTCCCTTTTCAAGTTCTCTCCTCCCCCAGGGCTAGCAGAAGAGAATTGGGCTCCAAAATGGAATCCCAGGATGCTAAGCAGTATGTGATCTGAGTGCATTTTTTTTTAATTTTTATGTATTTTTTCACACACACTCACATATATATGTGTATATATACACACACATATATATGTATATACACACATATATGTATGTATATGCACACACGTGTGTGTGTGTGTGTGCGTGTGTGTGTGTAGTGTATAAAACATCATTGTCTACTATGAGAAATCTGGAGCCAGTTGAAGAAGCCTTCTCCCTTGTGGAACCCCCTAGTGATGCCACAGCCTTCCAAATGCACCTAATAGATCTTACCTCCCTCTGAGCTCTTGGATATGTTCAAAGTTTGGACAGAAAATGTTAAATGTTAGATTCTTTAAGCTATTAAAGCACACACTCACACAGAGTGGTGCCATAGAAAGCTAAGTTGTGCAAATATTTTTAAAAGATAAATGCTATTCCAGGGTTTCCAAAGGTGTATAATTAATCCATGCAGTGTTCCTGCGCTCAGTTTATCAAACAAAGCTATCATGTCTGGGAAGGAAACTGGATCTGTTCTGGCTGATGTTCCCACTCACAGAGCCACTGGATGGGGTGCAAATATTAAGCCTGACTCTTGCCTGGCTGGGAGCTGGACCATATCAGGACTTTGAATAGCAAAGGGTTCAGGAGGCTAAAACCATTCACGCTGTGTAATGTAACTCAGCTCTCTTGAGCAGCTACCATCTCTCGACACAATTCAGGTAATCTGTCTTTCTGCTCCCAGTTCCCATTTCTCTCATTTGGCAGATAAATTAGACACATTCATTTTCCACTCGGGAAACGAACCAAACAGAATTTCACTGGACATTTGGGAAGCCATCGGTTATTCTTGGGCGGGAATGGCCCCTCCGGCCTCTCAGACACCAACTAGTGCCCCTCCTTTCGAAGCAAGGAGAACCAGCTTCTGGCCTCGTGCCACTGGGGGCAGATTTTCAGGTTTGAACTGGTGTAAACACTTTTAATGAATGTATGAATCAAGGGCTTTTAATGATGAGATATGAAGAAAACTTTTCTGAAAACACAACTGCCTTCTCCATCCCATCATGGGCTCTAGAAAAGAAAACTAATGATAGCTACAAGTTGCTTTTGCTCAAACTCAGTCAAAAAGAACCTCAAACATGTTCCCCAAGTCTGTGATAGGTGCAAGGGACACCACTGTTAATGCTAGCAAGCACTGCTTAGAGGTAAAGTTATCTAGTATCTTTCAAAGTCAAATGAGTATTTATTCTTTGCCTCTGCTGTTTGAAATGAGAGAAAGTACTCCCTTTTTCCTTCCTATCATGTTCCACCATGCTCCTGTCTTTACTTCTCCCTCAGGCTGTTTTCTTTCTGCCTTTATTGTTTCCGTTCTAAAATTTCTCTCTGTGAGATGTAACTTTAGCATAATTTTGCAAAATGAGAAGTTGCTAAAATTCCCTCAGGCACCTCCTTCATTGTCTCCTAGCAAGTTGGTCCCGAAACTACTCTGGAAAGGTGACATGGAGGACGCTCCAAGGATGGCCCAAGAACAAGGCGACTGGCCCCACACTCACAACTCAGTGAACCATCTCATCAGTTAAGCAATGGCTCATGGCTGTAGGCTGCACTGACGGTGACATCTGACCTTGGCCAAGGAGATGAGCCAGTCTGTCACCTTATGCCATGACCAGCATGGTACTAACTGCCACCATCTCCTGCCTCAGGCCTCTGGGATGTGTGTAGATGATAGGAACCACTGAAAGAACAGGTGTCCTGAGCTGTGCCCACAAGTCTAAAGCTTCATGGCAAAGGATAATAAGCAAACACAGTAGCAGTTGCTACCCAAATAGAAAGGAAAGCCACCCTGTCTCCAACTAATACCCACTGCCATTCTAGAAGGCAGATCTTGAAGGTATAGGGCTTTCTTCACCTTCATGCATTATTCCCACTGCTTCATGGGCCATTTCAAGTAAAAAACTGAATATTCATTAATAATCAAAAAAGGGCCGGCCGGGCACGGTGGCTCGTGCTTGTAAGCTTCAGCCTATGAAGCGGCCGGGGCTAGGGATCGCGGTTCGAGTCCCACCTGGGGCCCGTAGCGAGACCTAGTTCCAAAAAAATAGCTGGGCGTGGTGGCGTGCGCCTGTAATCCCAACTACCTGGGAAGCTGAGGCTGGGGATGGCTTGAGTCCATGGTACCCCGGGCAACGAGAGCCTGCAGTACGGGCAAAAATAGCGAGACCTAGTCTCAGAAAAAAAAAAAGGGGGGGGCATCTCTCCCTTTGCAGAGTGAGCAGGAGGTTTGGGGAGTAGATGCAGGGAACACAGGTACTCCGTTAAAATCTAGTGCAGCTCATCCTCGAAGTATCCACTCTCAGCCCTCTAGTCAAGGCCCCATCGCTACCTGAAATACAGCACATTGTCTTCAAATTTTCCTGAAAGAATTGTCAGCAAAGGAGACATACAGCTCAGTAAGTGGAAGCTGGGAGTCTTTAAAAAACACTCCACACTGGATCTTTGTGGTCAGCAGTGCATACAAGACACAGGAACACTCTAGAAGTCATCTCTGAGAACCAAGTTAGCACTTTCAGAGACATAAATTGTCTCTAGGTGAAAACAAGCAAACACCACGTAGAAAGAATCATTCAGCCTCATTCCTTCTGGTTGAAGTTTAGGATAATTGATTGAATAATTTTTAAGTCTAACAGGACTCAATTGACCTCTTCAAATCCCTCAGACTCATATAGAAGCGCGCACACAAGGTACTACTTGCCATTTCAAACAAACACACACATGCATATATGCATGCATACACACACACACACACACACACACACACACACTCCAGGTCCATCCTGCTCTTTGCTGGTGGCCTGGATGGAGACCTCTCAAAATCCAGGAACTTGGCTGCATTTGTGGCAACAGATCCAAGGCCATACTTCCTAAGAGGGCTGAGTAAATGCTGCCAACATACAAGCTCCCCTTCCAGATGCCGTGAAGTTCAGCCCCTCTGGTTAGCACACTGTGCTTTCAGGCAAATTCAGTGCCATCAACGTGATAGATTGTATTGGCTATTTCTTGTTAGAGTCTCACATCAGTCACACTTTCCTGTGACTATACCCATGCATCTTAACTCAGTTAGGGTCTCTTAATCTCCTCCACCATTTGCGACTACTTCTAGGGTGGGCATAGCCACTGAGACTCAAACCAACCACTCTGTTCTAAATTTTTATTCTTGAATGGAGATGTTAACTTGATGTTCTGGGGACATCTTGAGTCCACCCCTCATATCAGCCACTTCTATTCAAGCTCCAAGGCTTGGTATTTCCATGATACCCCTCCTTCTTAAACATGTGTTAGGCAAGACTTGTCTATTTTGGAGGGCTGAAAGGGTGCAACCACAAACCAACGGATGCCAGGAACTAACTCCCGCCATCCTGTAAACCTCAGAAACCATAGGCAGGGATTTATGACCAACAGAGGATGTCTTCTCACAGTTTGGTGTCTGATTATAAAACATGCTCTTTGAACAAAAATTCGAACAATGCCTGAGAAAAACAAACGAGGTTAAAATCATCCAACACCTCACCCCTGAGATAATAAATATAAACATGTTTTCATAGATATGTACACCTGTGCATATAAAAAATTTTGCTCAAGGTGATGGACAAACTGCATTGACATTGGCTATCAGCATACAAAGAAGGTGAGTTGGTCCCCCTAGCTATGCCCCATAGCTTCACAGGTCAATAAATGTAAACCAACATCGTAAGTTGCCGTAGCTGTGTAGTATTCCATTATGTGTACCTACCACAAAGTAATTAAACAATTCCCTATTAAAGGATAATGGATATGCATGTTGTTTGGAACTTCATCACTATAAACTTTCCTATAGTGAAACTCCTGTATGTAACAGATCTGTAAATATTTGCTGTCTAATTAAATATTCTCTTCTGAAAAATAATTCAATATTCTCTTCTGAATTCACTGGACTGGCATATGGCATATGATTTCACCACTGATGCTGTGTAATCTTAGAAAATGTACTTAAGTCATCTGGACCCTATTGCTCATGACCTTGAGGGTCCCTTCTAATATTCACCAATTATGGTCACCTTCCCAGCTAACACCAATGGGTAGCATGTGTTCCTGAAGACTAACCAGCTCCCTCTGTCCTCTTCCATCTCTTTTCAGCTCATGAACAATGAGGGGCATTTTATATTGTTGGCCTTCTGATCTTTCATCTGAGAACATAGGCCAAATGGAACTGCTAACCCTAAAGATGTAGGGCGGGTGGTTGCCAGGGATCTGAGATTTAAGAGTCTTTAAATCTGGCTCAGTGTGCACGGGTTCCATGAGTGTTGTCAGCTCAAGCACCTCTACTTCCTGAAATTCCAGGCTCATGATGCCACATCACCCTAACTTTATGTATTAATCTTCTGGTTCAGGATGTGACCCTAGTAGACTCATAGTAGCAGTAGGGGGTATCTGACCTATCCCAAATGAGTGGAAGCTCCTGATGTTGGGATGCCCTATATGAACTGGGTTGGTCAAACTCTGGCTAAGGATTTTCCAGCCTCAGCTCAGAAGCAATGCAGTGTGATGTCCAGGCTAGCTGGTGGCAGGACAAGAGCTGAAAGATGCTCGACCTAGAACTGGTTTGAGTCAAGCAGGGCTGTCTCACTGAAACTGGCTGTGGGGCCATTGAGAGAGAGACCTGAGGCAACTCTGAGAACACAAGAATGTTGTCTTTAGGAGGGAGACTTCTTAAAAATGGTAACAGAGAAAGCTCATATTTGCATAGCAACTTGTGGTCATGTGTGCTTTATATTTTAGCCTAAAAAAAACCTGATTGGAACAGTAGAAGTCTCAGAGAGGCCCAGTTTGACCTCTGAGCTATGGCCAAGGCCACTTAACTATGAAGAAACAGCATTAGATTTTTTAGATATTTTTGAACTCTTTGTCTGCTATAACTCTTTTCCTTCCTCTACATTGCCTAACTTAAGGAAGCTTGGAAGGTTCTGCTAGAGACACTGGGTGATCCAAAAAAGATGGAGGACTTCTGAATATTTGGTGGGGTTCAAATGACTCCAGTTGGATGTTCTCCAAATCAGAGCTTCCTAGCTTCTCACCGTGCAGTTTATGATCCCATGAGATCCTGGCATCCATGTTCTTTGAGTGGGAATCTTGCCACCCAATGGCTCCTACAGCGGCCTGTGGGTTCCTCATGCCAGGGTGAGCTTGCATGCCTGATGAGCTGGTGGGAACCAGGCTCCCTAGGAAGTGTAGCCTGAATATCCTGCTCTATGTCCTTCACATCCACAGGCCAGCCCAAGCTTGGGTTCTGGGCACTCTCTGGGCACATCTGGGGGCTTTCCCCCAAAATGGTTCTTCAGAGAGAACAAAGACTTAAAGATTACAGGGCTTTGTTTACAGTTGCAAAGAACTGGAAACAAACCAAATGCCCCCAAACTGATGATTGGCTAAAAAAAAATGTGGTACATATACACGATGGAATACTACGTATCCATCAAGGAGGACAAACACATGTCATTTACAGCAACCTGGATGGAACTAGAAAGACTCGTATTAGCAGAAATAAGCCAAAAAGAAAAAGAGAAGTACAGGATGGTCTCACTTATATGAAGGATATAGGGAAAATCAAACAAACAAATAAAAAATGAAAACAACCAATGGGACTGAACCATGGAGCGAGAGAGGAGGAGGGGGAAGA
>PVHY01016757.1:0-33040 GCA_004024945.1 Uropsilus gracilis
CCTTCCAGGGCTGGAGACACTGAATATCTCAGATCTAATAGCTTCCTTAGAAACTGAAATTGGGGCTCAGAATAGTTTTCTGCTATTCTCTTGGATGATTCTTTTGGTTATGGTTGAACATGACAAATTTCACAAAGCCAAATGGAAGCAGAGAAGCAAATGTCACGTGCAGTGTTACTCTGAGTTCATAGAGAGGCTGAAATCAATCTTAGCTTAAACTATAATAGGTCAGCTAGCAGTTGTGGCAGTAATCATACCTTTTAGGCAGAATGTAAATAAACTGGAGACAAGGGACTTTCGAGGCATCACAGGGTCACTTTGATGTTGTAGTGGGGTTGGATGCACAAGATAGAACCATCAATGTGGCTTTTGCTGTTGAGTCAAAATTAGTAGTTAGAATTAGTCTTAATTGCATGAGTTTTAAAAATACTAATATTTATACTTTGGGAGAATTAGTGGAATGTAGAGTTAATTATCGTGATATGTAAAGTTGTTTCCTATATTTCTGAGAACTGAGTCGTGTTTTCTCTCTATTATTTCTCTTTGCTTTTGTCTACATGATCCTTAATCATTAACTCCCCACTTAGAACAAGTGGGCAGAATCATTCTAATTTTTAGATTAATTTGTTAATGCCTCAGATGGACTGAATTACTCAAGAGCTGAGTGAAGTAATTTAGGCCAACAAGGATCATCCAGGACTAGTTTTTCAGATACATACTAGGAATTTGCAACATTTTTCCAACTTTTGATCACACTGTTTTGATACACACAAGGCACTAGTGGTTTGCCCTTATTAGTAGGTAGTAAGCAGAATGAAAAGAGGTGAAAAAATCAGGAAGGCCATTTAATATTTAGTGGGAAGAGGTCAGAGCTATCTGTGAGATGTTGCTCAAAATAAGCAACTATCAAGTAAACTGGTAACAGCTAAGGGTCATAATGGCTTCACCCTGTGTGAATCCGCTAGTGATTTTCTGTTGAAGCTCAAAAGAGTATGCTTCTTCCAACTTCTCATGAAGCATGGCTTCCCCAGGCCTCTGCTGTGGGGAGACCGAATTGCCTGAGACCAAAAAAGCATGACACCCAGTTATAACAGCCCCCTTTCGGGGCTTTCGCGACAGCACATGTTGAGGAGGTAAACGTAATTGGTGCTGACAGATAATTTATTGTCTACAAAAGCAGTGGAAGCCATTGTTTTCATTCTTACATGGGATGGTGGTGTGGCAATGGTACTGCATTTTTGCACATAGAATTGCAGTCAGATCATGGTAGAAAGGGGTAAAAAAATGCAAACTGCTCAGGGTCTTTAAATTTATTCCAAATAAAAGCTACACTATCAAGGCAGGTGACTTCAAAATGGTAACTTTTCCTTTAGGTGGGAGATCTGAAAGCCAGACTTGCCTCTCAAGAAGCTGAGCTGCAACTGAGAAATCATGATGCCGAAGCTCTGATCACAAAGATCGGGCTTCAGACGGAGAAAGTAAGCCGGGAAAAGGCCATCGCTGATGCCGAGGAGCAAAAGGTCAGGCTAATTCCACCATTTAGAGTGCTGAGCTATATTTAGCACAAAATAAACCTTTGTAGGTGAACAATTTTGAACAACTTCCTCTCCAGGGAGCATAAAATCTAAAGAATTATTATAGTTACACATGTAACAGCATTTCACACCATGATTACCACTTGACCTTTCTTTACATTATGCATTTTCCCAACCTTTTAGCTCTTTTAATGATATGAAAGAACAATAAATACTGAGCTCATTCAAGCATATAATGGATGTGGATCTTGAACATCAGGCCTATTTGTAATACAGTAAAGGTCATGAAGTCACCTCTGAGGTTTCTAAAGGTTTTTAGTTTTTAGGCAAATTGAACAACTCAATTGTTAACAAAGCCCATTCCAGCAATCTGCAAGATGGTTTTCAAATTTTGCATTTTAATAATATAACTTGAGTTTATTATTAATCTTAAGCTAAATTTGTTCTTTTTGATTCATTGGAGGTCCCACCATTCTGTATTATAGTTTATTGTTGGAAACAATTGCTTTTAAGATTTTATGGATTCTGCTTTCTTTGTACTCAGGTTTCCAGCAGTTCTAAAATAAATATGTAACTTTGTCATCCTCTTTTGCTAAAACTTCTGCAACAATGGTGGAAGGTATATTTTTTTCTATGTGTATTTTATTTCCTGAAAAAAAATGATTTAATAAATATTTCCTTAAAAATTTATTGACTGCATATTTGTAACCAAAGTTTTCTATTTTAGACAAAAGATTATAACCAGGATACAGTTAACTTAATAAAAAATAAATTGCTAATACTCTCTAGCCATTCACTCAGTAGCCACCATACTATTATACCTGCATTTTGTGATACCAGGAAGTAATTTTTTCCTGTGGAGTTTTATCATTCATTCATAGATAGTTGAGTTGTTTTTCTTTTACAGTGTATTTTGAGGAGGTTTGCTTTTTAGCTTGAACGACTAAACATTTGAAAAACATTTAAAATCAAAATGCTGAATTCGTTTTTGGGAAAAAAGGTTTTTTTCATTTTCTTCAAATTTATTTTTCATTAATGGCATAACATTATTTTACATTCTTGGTTTGTTTGTTTTTTTTTTTTCCCACAGTAAAGGATTTCTCCCTTAAGATATGGTCACCATACTTTTCCCACAATCCTCTCCCGTAGTCTTCTGTGCTCTCCCTGTCTCCTCCTCCCCATTTTCTCCTCTTCTCCTATACCTTCCATTCTAGATAGATACCTCAGATGTCTTCTTTCAAGTGTCAATTTTAAAGTTCGCCTTTCTCTGATTCTTTGATTTCTCTATATTATATTCCACCTATAAGCAAAATCATCTGATACTTACCTTTCTCCTTCTGGTTTACTTCATTTAGATAATCCCTTTCAGTTCCATCCATGTTGTTGTGAATGGTGTGAGTTTATCATTTTGATTGGTGAATAATGTTCCATTATTTACATATCATACCTTTTTAATCCATTCATCTGTTCTGTATTTAGAGTTTCCATATCTTGGTTATTATAAATAATGCTGCTCTGAATATAGGAGCTTCCTTTTGAACTTTTGAAGTTGAAAAATAATGTACATTTGGTATGTTCAATGTGTATTTAATTCCTAATTCATTTTCCATTTAATTTCAGCTAAGTGGAGGATGTCCCTAAAAGCCTAAAGCAATTGGATATCACACATAGTGATTACCATAACTAATTCCATGTAGGGAATATTTCTCACACTGTGTTGAGTTTTAGTAATTATTATACCATAATTTATGTACAGATGCTTTTCAAAGCTCTTAAAAGTACTTTAAAGGTGTTTTTTGCATGTGAGTTCCTTTGGTAAAGTTAGCCTTCCAAAAGAGGAAAAGAGGTTTTAGAAATTAGAACTCATTTCATAGGTTATTTCACAAAGTTCTTCAAGCATGATACAAACATTATCATCATACAAACTTTATTTCACAAAGTTCTTCAAGCATGATAAAAAAAAATGCTGTTTTTTATTTCTAATTCAGGCCAAGAAATAAAAATATAAATATTTTTTATACATGAAGCATAATTTAATTATAAGTAATATTGAGTACTTGTGTTATGCCTTGCACTGTTCTAGGCTCTTAGAGATCAGACATGCAAGATGCCCTCATGTAACTTACTATATAATTGGAAAAACTGACAGGAGATAAGAGTCACATTGATTTTAAAAATTGATTTATTCATAAAGACTATGATAAAAATGGATATGCTGGTGAAAGGAAGAAAATTTATTTTTATAATTTTCCTATTGAAATAGTATTGCTTTTTAACTGAAGTATCAGGTATGCATTATCATAAAACATCTGCGTATACTATACTGTGTCCACCACTGAAAGAAACTATTCTGGAAGGAACTATTTTACATTAGGTAATCATGGGAGGAAGGTGTGTTTATAATCAGACCGTGTGGAGTACAGGCATTTATCAACACTGTGGGTGTGCTGTAGACTCACCTTGCTCATGTGTTCAGTCTGTGCTGGATTCTGTGCAGTTACTCAAAGGAATATATCTTGACTCTTTGTGAGCGAATGAAATTGGGGTCTCAAGACTTAATACATGAAAAGTAATTAAAGAGTTCTGCTACAAAGCTTACAACGAACTTTGTCACCTTTAATATGACTCAACAAATCCTATGGTGTAGAGACTGCTTTACTGTGCCTCTTGACAACCGATGTTGAGAAGCAGGTTGAAATTGTTACTTCAGATTCATAAAATAATGACGAGCCTTTCAAACTACTAGCATTGCTGGCAGTGACTTTAAGTAACACAAGCATAGTTAAGTTTCTGAAATTTAGTCCTTTGGTTTTTGACTTATCAGCTTCAAAATTCTAAGGATCCTCTCTGATCCCAGTCAGATTGCTTTCTTTGTTGAGTGAAGTAGAATTCTCATGAGCAGATGTACTTCCTAAATTGCAGAGCTAATACAGTCCCTTCATTTTTGATGACTTTCAGTGTTTATATGTATTTTTAAATTTCTGGGAAGGACTGAAATTCTGAGGACCATAAAAATTTCTTCTTTTATCTTCCATATTTTTTTAAAAATCAAGTTAAAATTGACTTAGAGCATATTAGTTGCAGGCATACAACATAATATTAGATGTCTGAATGTTGCTAAATGATGAACAAAAAGAGCCTAGTTAACAGTCATCATCGTACATACATAGTTTTTCTTGTGAGGAGAACTGCATAAGATCTCCCTTAGCAACTTTCAAATATGCAGAACTTTATTGACTATAGTGCCATACTGGACTCATTATTTTGTATCTCTTTTATAATTGGAGGCTTGAACTCTGACTTCCTTCACCCCCTCAGGAATTTCTTATAATCTGAAGCCAGGTAAGAACAGTGTAGGTAAGTCATAACAAAGTGGCACAGTCTGGAAGGCTTAAGCAGCAGGAATTAATTATCTCCCAGTCCTGGTGGTGGAACTCAAAGATCAAGGTATTGGCCATTTGTTTTCTCCTTCCTGGCTTGCAGGTGGCTGCCTCCTTGCTGTGTGGCTACATAGTTTTCCCCATGTGCGCACCACACATAGCTGGTGTCTCTTTGTGTTCAAATCTCTTCTTCTAAAGAAGTCAGGTGTATTGGATTAGTGTCCATCCTAACAGGCTAGTTTCATTTTAGTCATATCATTAAAGCCTCTATCTCCAAGTCAGTAACAGTCTAAGGTACTGGGGGTTAAGGCTTTAACAAGTGACTTATGGGTGGATATAATTCAAACTGATAAGTTAGTAAGGCTCTATTCTCTCTAGTGGATGACCGCTAAGTTTCTTGAACCATCTGCAAGGGCCTTTTGACTAACAAAGGATAGATAAGGTCTATCAGGGCTCATTCTGAATCTCTGCTTTAGCTCACAGAGGCAGGGTGGGGGAGGGAAGCACATGTATGTGGTCTGTGAAGCTTTTCCTCCCTTTCAGGCTGCTGAGCGCTGCTTAGGAGTCACAGGCAAGGAAGCTGCACAGAATGCAGGCCAAGTCACTACCTTACACAACATCTGCATTCTTAGCACTGTAGCAAGTGGGTGAGAGTGAGAGGTACTGGGAATGAGAATTAAACAGACTAAACTAGAGTGGGTGGTTTGTTTTTGTTTTTGTTTTGTACTTTTTATTTAATGGTCAACATTCTTGTGTTTATAAAAATAACCCAAAGGAATGATACTCCATTAACAGTAAAGGGGTCAGGAGAAGGTAACAACTTCTAGTGTCATAAAACAGCACTTAAGAGAAACACTTCAGGATTTCTTCTAGTGCTAAAATCTGAGTCCAGTTAAAAATGATGTTATTGTAAATGGTAACAAAGAATACTTGGTGTTTCCATATATCCTTATGGGGAAGAAAAGAAACCAAAGGTGAAAGAATAGCTCACTGGTATACAGGTGTTTGTTCTCCAGCACGTGAAAAGTTAGTATTGTTGCAGTTTTTATGGCCCATTCCGTGATTTTGGAGTACGTCTCAATAAACGCACAGACTTCTACTTACATTAATAGTAGCTGGGTATGTGTTGGCGGGAGATAACATTTCCTCTCTGACTCCGTTATGTTCATAAAAGGTGGATCATACAGCAAAATAATAGTTAATGAGGAAAAGGATAATTACTGCTAATAATTTGAGAGTAGTATGCAATTTTATGATATAGTGAGGCCTGTTCATTCCAAACACATCTGAAGAATTACACTTCCTACTTAATGATCAACAGTCACATTTCACAGGATCCAGTTACCACAAGGCAATATTCCTGTGAAATTAGTGAAAATCCTATTTGGGGCATTTTGATATTTAAGTACATTTGTTTTGACATTTGTGGTTTGTAGATTTTGAGCATATACAAAATTTTATAGACACTCTGCCGAAGGGAAATTAGTCTTTATGTTAGGAGTCCCATTTGGGAAGGAAGAATGAAACGGAAGAGATTGATAGCGATCTGTTGGGCCAGCCCACAAACTGGGAACCTGGAGAGCATATCCAAGGTCCCAATTTAATGAAGTTATGAAGACCCTTATATACCTTGGCAAAAAATTGATCACAACAAGCTAATAAGGAGAAGCCTGATTTCCAAAGCTTACGTGACATACAGCAGTGGTACATGTGATAACAAGAGAATTTACCTGTGAGAGGAACCGCCATTATCCATTGGTCACATGTCTCCTGGGACATTCCAAAGAGGTTAGGAAACTATGTGACAGGTGAGAGACATGCTGGTGACCACCTCTAGTGTGCCAGAGGAGGCACAGAAAGATAGCGAAAGGAGGCCAGAAAGATAAAGGTGTTCCTTTTATCTAAGGCATATCTCTCAACTTGCATCCTTGTCCCACACTTTAACACACATCTCTTATTGTTCAAAATATTTTTTCAGTTAAGATGATACGTGTGTGTGTGTGTGTACCTTTCCTCTTTGGCTAGGTGACAGCCATCCAGACTGAAGTGTCCCGAAAACAGAGGGAGTGTGAAGCTGACTTACTCAAGGCGGAACCTGCACTGGTAGCTGCTACAGCCGCCCTCAATACACTCAACCGGGTAAAGATGCCCTCTTGACTCCAAGGTTTCCTCAAAATTATATTAAGGGTTGAGTTTGAATAACTGATAATGAAGTCCATCCCACAAAATAGTTCTTTAAAAGGGAAGAAAGACCTATAAAATATTGAAGTTAGAACAAATCTGGAAGACCATCTTTAGAGTCATATTTCTTTCCCATCCAACAGTGGGTCCAGCCACACCCAGTAGCAGCCTTTTCCATACTCCCAACCCCAGGGGGGCTTGTCTGTGCCTGAAAAGCAAGTCTGTTGTTAGCAACAGAGTTTGACTCAAATCCTTACCCCTATTATTTGTTGCCTTTAGATCTGAGTGGAGGATTCTTTGTTCTCAAACATGGAAATATCAATGGCTGGGAACAAAGAGACTTAGGTTTGTGCTGCACCATTTTTTCTAGCTTTGGGCTGTAAGCAAAACCTGAGTATGTTCAGATTCCCATAAGTTGTCCAGATTCCCATAAGACAAAATAACATGATAATGTGATCGCTGGAGGCATATCATAGCATAAGGAATAGTGGAATTATGGGCAATGTTATTTTAATAGCTGCCACTAGTCTTCTAAGTCTCTGGTGAGAATCCTGGGGAATTGCCAGACCTGATGTTCTTAAAATTAAACCCCAAGGAAATCTTTTGTGTGAAAAGATTCAGATTTCCCTGCTTCTCAAAGAAATAGTCAATCCATTTTATAAATAGTTTTTATAATAATTTTGACCGTGAGCAAAACTGTACCCACATAGATATTTCTTATGTTAATATAAAATTGAAAAATTTAAAAGACCATAAACATATCATGATTTTTAAGCCTCCAAATACTCTTCTGTATCAGAATAATACTGAATGCTGGTTAGCAACATGAGATGTTCACTAAACATTAAGTGAATAAAGCAGATTATAAAATAATGTATATGGCTATAGCTTTTTTTGTCTAAAAACATGGCTATTTATGAAAACAGTGGAGAAAAAGATAATAGTAACCACAGTAATCTCTGAGTAATGGAATTTTGTATTTTCCTCTTTCCCTGAGACCAATGGAATATTTATATTTTTTGTACTTCTCAGTACATCAGTTTTTTTCTCTGAATATATTACTTAACCAGACAAAATAAATTAATGTCACAGGTATAAAGCTATTTATTATATTTAGGTATGACATATTTATGTACGTCATATTTATGTATGACAAAAGAATCTTGGCTAGCCAGCTCTCAGTAACATTAACTTATTTTAAGTATTTGCTTTTGCTCTCATTTTCACACCCTTTTCATTCATTGCAGTCATTTTCCAGATAAATTGGCAACTCGTGGTATTACTACAGAATTAGATTCCACATTTGGTTTTATAAATGAGTATATTATGTAACCATGAAATATCACAGGAAATACATTTTATTTTAAATAATTTATCATGAACCTATGTGTACTACTAATGGGTACAAACTTCTGCCCAACACTATTTGTCCTGACACTTGTAATTTATACCATTAATGTTGTCTGGTGGGTAAATTAAGGTTTTCACTTTAGATGAGGACTAGGACAAAAAGTAGATTTCGTTTGTTTAAGCATCCTCCTGGTTGAGAACTGTAGTGTTTCTGAAAGTAGGCAACAGAGAAATGAAAACTGTACCTGGCCATGGCAATCAGGGAATGGGAATTGTACATGGCCATTACTCTAACTATGGAGGCTGGCAATCAGGGAATGAGGCAATGAGGACACCAGGGCTGTTAAGAAACAGGTTTATTAGTACTGGTTCTGACTCAGTGGATTCATTACCCAAAGGCTGAGTATCCCTAACAGGGAGTTAGGGATTTATTTACATGTACTAGTGTTCCGGGTGGTCTATCATTGGTGTTAGTACATGGTCTAACACCATGTACTAACATGATGGAAGATAGAATGAGGAAGATTCAAGGAGTAACTGGGCAGCATACCTGTAAACTGAGTCAGTAAGTCACAGATTGTTTTTCTAGACAGTTTATCTAGATTCGTAGGCTCTTTTTCTTAGGTTACTGTGCTTCAGCATTCTTTAGGTTATCATGCTATTACCTGGTCACCATACTTGATTTCTTGTGCATGTAAAGTAGAAAACAAAGCTAAGAAGACACTGACCCAAACAATAATATTTAAGGAAGGGTGAAAATGCTATAAATTATACAGATGAAATAGATCTTGTCTGTCCTTAAAATGTCTGTTTTTAAAATGCCCTGAACTCAGTGAGCGGGACTTGGTTTTTCAGCTGAATTATTTTTCTTGGAGATAACAAGGGGCAGTGATGTTTCCAGAACATCACAAAAGTGACCTGTAAGAATTGACCCTTCCAGGGTGCCAGGCAGAATCCATGAGGTAAGGGGTGGAGTGGGGGGAGGAGGGGGGAAAGAACTGCCACACTGAGACTTTATGAACAGCAAGGGAGGAAGACTGAAGAGACACTTGACTGCAGCTCTTCCAACCTCTCCTGGTCTTGTGTGTGTGTGTGTGTGTGTTTTTCCTAGGTCAATCTCACGGAACTGAAAGCCTTTCCCAACCCCCCAAATGCAGTTACCAACGTTACAGCAGCTGTGATGGTCCTATTGGCACCCCGGGGCAGAGTGCCAAAAGACCGAAGTTGGAAGGCAGCTAGAGTCTTCATGGGGAAGGTACCAAGAGAGGGTGGCAAGATGAAAATTGTGACAGTTTCACTGCTGTTTTTGATACTTTGCTTATATGTGAGAGCAAAGGGTGTTCAAATCAAAAGAAATCGTATTTCCTGGGGTACTCTGCCTTACGCTCCCTTAGACTTAACATTTTTGTTTACCAAGTTGGAATTAGCTTGGGGTTGCAGCATACCTAAGTCAACAGCAGCATCCAATGGAGGATTATTAATTATTTGCAAAATTATGAAAGCAATTGAGTGTAGGAGGGAGAAAATTACATGGATTTCTTAGGGTAGAAAAATGTTACTAATGTACAAGAAGGTGAAGCAAAGGGACTTTTGTGCATGTGGGTTTTTTTTCTTCTTCTTTCTGCTTTTCTTCAAAATGTGAATGCCCCCTGTGAGGGACTGAATATTTTACCCTGGGATAGAAGAGATTTTAAAAGTGTCCATTGCTAATTCTAACTTCATACTCTAAAGACCAAAAAAGTCAAACAGTGGGATAAATGCAGCTTGCCAATTTTGCCTTTGTAATGTGAGTCCTAAAAGCTGATTTTAACTTTTGATCATGGAATTTTCTCTGCAGCCAAAAGGGGTTCATTGCAATAAGTCTTTTTGCTTTATAGGTTGATGATTTTTTGCAAGCACTAATTAACTATGACAAAGAACACATTCCAGAAAACTGTCTGAAAGTGGTGAATGAGCAGTATTTGAAAGATCCGGAGTTCAACCCAAGCCTGATTCGGACCAAATCTTTTGCTGCAGCTGGTCTTTGTGCTTGGGTCATCAACATTATTAAATTCTATGAGGTATCAGTCATAATCTAGTAGCTTTACAGGTGTTATTCACAAAGGGTCATAAACATTAATTTCTATGCCAGTGAAAATGTTTATTTGACATTTAATTTTTTTTTACTAAGATAAAGTTCTAAGAAAGAAACATGAATATGTCAGGTTAAAAAGAAATATATGCAAGGAGGATATTTGAAATAATGGAAATTTTTTAGAGTAGAGTGATCAGCTAGCCACCTTAGATCGAACAACAGCAATTTGAGTCAATGAAAACTTGTTTAGATGAATGATATTTATGTCAAACTATTCATTTCATACTGACTTGAAACAACTGCAAGTATGAATTCATGTTTAATAAAATGTAATCACTCCTCAAAGCAAAAAATTAAATTTAACAAGCTAAAGAAGTCACCTTTTTATTTACTTTAGTATTTTAATAATAATTAAATTTTTGCCTGTGTATAGTCTAGTTTTATTTGTGCTTCCAATTAGCACAGAGACAGATTAACATGTTGTTTAGTCATTTATTTATCAAATGTTTTTATTCTACCAACTATGTTTCAAATACTGAATGTATAAAGAGAATAATGTATGCTCCTTAACTCTGAAGAGCAGTCAAATTTTTGCCCTGGAATGCTGTATGTTATATTCAAATATAGAATTGCTGGGACTCCGGCATAATAATGCCATTCCCAAAATGATTTTGATAAACTAGGTCATATCCTTTTCATAGGGGAATCCACAGGAATAAGGCTCTGATGATCCTTCTCTGCCTTTTATGGAATTCCTTGTAGAGTCAAAGTTTGAATAGATGCAGTTGATGCATGGCTTCCCTCTATAATACACTTCTGGTCATGTTGCTCCACTTGCCCATCGATGAAAAGACAAGCAGTGCACTGGACTGGCTTCATTCTGTATTGCTTGGCTACAAAATAGGCAATAAAATCTCTCTCCTCCATAGGAGAGAAATTGATTCATCCAAACTCTCAAAGCACCCATTCAAATAACACACAACTGATGTGGCCAGGAACTTTAAAAGAAATTGAAAATTTGAGCCCCGTGTGGTGGCACATGCCTGTAATCCAAGCCACTGGGAGACTGAGGCTAGGAATCTCTTGAATCCACAGGTTTAAGACAATCCTGGGCAACATAGTGAGATCTAGTCTCTAAAAAAATAACTAGGCGCAGTCATGCACGCCTGTAATCCCAGCTAACCAGGAGACTGCAAAAAATAGCCAAACATGGTAGTGCGTGCCTATAATCCAAGATAGTGGGAGGCTGAGGCTAGAAATTACTTGAGTCCATGGGTTCGAGACAACTCAAAGTAACATAGCAAAACCTAGTCTCTATAAAAAGTTTTTTTAAAAAAAAGGAAATTGAAATTTTAATTGAAATTATATTGTGTGAGCATGTCCCCACTTTTCTTTCTGGGTTTAGAGAATTTCTCAGTGTTTTCCACCTTAAAGGCTAGACTTGATCCCCAACGTTAGCTTTAGTACCTACACAATACAATTACTAGTAATTATGTACATATTTTCCCACAAACTAATTTTAAAAGCTTAATGTCATTTGACCTATTGGCATTTTGTGTATGTAATTGTAATGCTAATATCTTGAATAAAGGAAAAATTGTAAATGTCCAGAGAGAACTTGGAAAGCTATGTTGATTTTTGCTCTGCCCTTAGGTAGTAGTACCATTGCTAAGAAACAACTAATCGCTAGATGAATTATATATTTTAATATGAAGCTTCTAGCAAATGTCAGATGGAGTGATGATCTGTTTGCATCTTTATTATCTAATGAATTAAACCCCTTATTAACTTTCAGGTTTACTGTGATGTGGAGCCAAAACGCCAAGCATTAGCCCAGGCAAACTTAGATTTGACTGCAGCTACTGATAAACTAGAGGCTATCAGGAAGAAACTTGAGGTGAGTGTAAAGTATGACACTGAAGAAGGTTCCTAAGAGTTGGGACAATCCCCCCGCCCGTGTTTTTAGAAGCCCACTTTCAAAGAGGTTCATGTTGGAGCACAAACAAGTGAAAAAGAACATGATCTTTCTTGCTGTGTGTATTTATATACTCATTTGGTAGATATTTTTAATCTGCTGTATGTGTGATTTCAGTATGAACTGAAAAGTGGAACTTTCATGGTTTACTTAAAAAACATTTCATCATCTGGTAGTAGAAGGAGGCAGATCACAGATTAAAAGGATTCTGGAGCCAGACAACTTGGTTTTTTGTTCTGGTTTACCTACAGATGCTGAAAGCCAACTATATTTATTGAAAAATATTATCCATGAATATGTGAGCCTGCTCAGTTTCATGTCCATATGGTCCCAGGTTTAGCTGTCATTTTATAAATTTTATCTTCATTCCTGGTCAGAACTCTGCCAACTTGACTAATACTTTTAGAAAAAAATGCCCATCATGCTTGGGCACGGTGGCACTTGCCTGTAAGCAGCAGCCTATGGAGTCATGGCTGGGACTGGGGATCGCAGTTCGAAACCCACTCAGGGTAACATAGTGAGACCTAGTCCCAAAAAAATAGCTGGGCATGGTGGCGTGCGCCTGTAATCCAGCTACCTGGAAAGCTGAGGCTGGGGATTGCTTGAGTCCGTGGTACCACATACAAAAATTGAGAGACCTAGTCTCAAAAGAAAGAAAGAAAAAAATGCCCATCTGTTGCTAATCACTTTATGCAAAGTATTAGCAATTTAATGTTCATAGTAAAATGGATGGAGCTGTTCAGGACAGTCATGTGTCACCCGTGAATTAAGACTGTGACTACAGAATTAGTATTTTTTGGGATATAACCAGTAACTAGCTGAAAATGCTAACACATCCATTCTTTTCTAAGACCAGAATATATACACATGTTTTCATGTCAGTGAGCCACAGTACTGAATTTGCAAGTATAGAGAGGGGAAAAAAGAGTAATAGTCTAATTGGCTTGATGAAGATACCGGCCCCTTAACTCCCCTACCAAGAACCCAAGAACAAAGCTCCAGAGATTAGTTATTAATGTACCATAATCTCTGCTTACACTTCCCACCAAGTCTCAGTTCTCCATGAAGACAAGTCAGGAACAGAGCACCTCTGCCTTACTGCTGGCTCATATTCAGATTAAGATTTGAGCCCGAGAGAAGTGGTGATTTTTGCTGACTTTGCCCTTGCTTCCTCCAGTCTCTCCTTTTTCCTCCTCACATGTTTTCTTTCCTCCTGATCATGTCTCCGGTTGCCTAGCAAAATAGGGATGTGTCTGGTTTCAGCATCTGTGCTGCTCTGGAAATTGATTCATACCAGTGTTAATCTGTTTGCATTTGTTCTTCTGAGTCTATATTTCTAATAGCAATATAATAGACAGCCTCGTATTGAAGGGTGAATGAAAAATTGCTGAACTGGGCTAGAAGAAAAGTCATCATATTTCATCATATTTCTCAAACATATAGGGTCTGAGGATGGCCAAAAAGAAAACCCACTGCCTCATTAGGGCAATAATTCTCCAGGTGTGTTCCCTACAGCAGCAGTAGTATCCATGTCATGCCCAGTGCAAGTGGAAGGGGAGACCACATGGTAAACGGAGGCCTTCATTAGCTCGCAGCCTTCTACCATCACAGGAGTATGCTAAAGGGACGGAGGCCAAAGAAGGACAAGATGTTCGTTTCTTGTACCGTAAAACAATAGATATTTTAAGGTTATAATGTTCCTGTTTTAATTAAAAATCTCTCATAATTTAATTTCAACTCTCATTCAGGATCTTGATCGAAATCTAAGCAGACTCACGGCTTCATTTGAAAAAGCTATAGCAGAGAAAATTCGTTGTCAGGAAGAGGTGAACCAAACCAACACCACCGTTGAACTAGCTAATAGACTCGTCAAGGAACTTGAGGCGAGTTAACCTTTTCTTCCAAAATGCTAATTAAAATGTTCAGGTCCGCTCATTTGGATTTTA
Source organism: Uropsilus gracilis (assembly GCA_004024945.1). Classification (NCBI taxonomy): domain Eukaryota; kingdom Metazoa; phylum Chordata; class Mammalia; order Eulipotyphla; family Talpidae; genus Uropsilus; species Uropsilus gracilis. The sequence goes on from PVHY01016757.1 coordinate 14,442, forward strand.
TCTGTATTATCAACAAAGGGGAATAGCAAAAACAGGGCAGGGAGAATAAATTTAATCATTTTTCATACCGTAGTTCTAACTTACCAAAGGAAGACAGGGATTCTGTGCATTTTAGTGGCTATTCATGAACTCACAGGCTTTCTTAAGCTATGTTACAAACTCAGGACTGCTATTTTATAACTGTGGTGTTAGACTACTGTTGATTCTTTTAATGTGCATTTGCAATTGAACTCTACCAACAAAATATTGCTTCAAGCTAAGCCTGCATGGTCTATTTTTTTCTTGTGACATCTTTTTATGAGTGATTGACATGTTAATGTTAATAGTTAACTCCATGAAGTAAAGATTTTTTAGAATAATTCTTACTAACTTTCTCCTATTTGAACATAGAACCCTTGACATCAGTAAGTCACATATTTTATTTGCTCTGTTATTTGACCATAAAAAGGATTAAAGTGCCACTGCATGCTGCAGCATGGTTGAGCCTTGAAAATGTCATGCCAAGTGAAAGAGGACAGACACAAAGGCCCCATATTGTGTGACTGCAAGCATAAGAAATATCTGGAATGGGCAAATCTATAGAGCAGAAAGTAAGATTAGCAGTTGCTGGGTTTGGAAAAGAGCTCAGGAGTTTGGGAGTAATTGCTAATGGATACACAGTTTCTCTTTTGTATGAAGAAAGCACTCTAAAATGAGATAGTGGGAATGATCACTCTAGTTTGTGAATATACTAAAGCCCACTCGGCGGTGTACTTTAAAATATGAATTTCATGATACATGAATTAAGTCTCAATAAAGCTGTTATTTTTATTTAAGTGCTACCTAAAAGTATGTAAGTGCACTATTAGAAATGCATTTAGCTGAATGCAATAAGTTGATTTACTGTGGTTTAAACAAATGGGAGTTTGTAACGCAAAAAATTCCAGGGTATGTCATTGTCATTGTTGATTCATGTAACTGGTGATCAGGTACATAATCTCTTTGTACCCTTCTGCTTCTCCATACTTGGTATGTGGTCACTCATCCTCTCATCTGCAAGTTGCTATCCTAATATGGCCTTTTCCTTTTTTCTTCATTCAGCTTATACTGCCCCAGATAATCATGTTGTTGGCCCTCTCGCTTCCCTCACATCTCTGCTCAAAGTTCTCCTTCTCACAGGGTTTCCCTGTGAGAGCATCAGCTCTGCCCCTCCCACACTGGCATCTGCCCTGTTCCATCCTCTTTCTCTAGCTCTCTTTCCACCTATTCTGCTTTATTTTTTTAGTAGTATTTATCATCACACCACATGCTTGCATATGTACATATTCAAGCATATGTATTTTTTGTTCCCCTACCCCACTCCTGCCTAGCTGGAATATAAGCTCCTCAAGAACAAGAACTTCATCTATTTTCTGTACCACTTAATCCCAAGCATAGAGACTACTCCCTGGCATATCAGGGAGATATAGACATTAGTGTATATTCGCTGAATGAATGAATGCAATCTTATGAGCCTCCAATGATTAAAAATTCTGAAACCCTTGAAGTTCTCATTCTTCCCAGGTCAGTTGAGAAATTCCATCTCTGCTAGTGAAGTTTACAACTCTCCTATGTAAAGTGGTAAGATTTAAGCAGTTTGAAGTATTCACCATTTGTTCGGTATCTGAGGGGAAGAAAAAGTGCTATTTTATTTAACTATTTTTACGTCATGTTTCCCTGAAGTAATTCTAGAATGTCTCCAACTTTTATCAAGAGACAAACAGGTACCACTATGCATCTCTAACACAGAAATGTCTTGCAAAGTCTATTGTTACTCAAGATGATTTAGACGGAGGGAGGTTTTATAATGTTAGCTAGGAAAAACATATATATATATATACATACATGTATATGCTGTGTGTATGTATGTATGTGTATACATATATAATTTTTTTTAAGGATTAATTAAAGATGGCACACCTTTTCCTTGGAGGATAAATTCTTTCTGACTAGAACAGGAGACAGTTAACTTGTGAATAGCATCAAGACTGATGATTTTGTCTATATAGCATTGACCTGGAAGCTCCACCATTCAGACTAATAAATCAGGCAATTTATATTTAATCATTAACTAACTCCTGAGCTGAACAGCTGTTCAAAATTAGAAATGGGTCACCCCAGCCAGGATGACATTACAGGCAATCTATAATGCATTAGAATAAAATTATAGTGATTTTTAACTGTCTAGAAATTTATTACAGGACATGTTCCAACTCTTAAACCCTTGTTAACCAGTGTCAGTAATGATTTATGTTGCATGGGTGGTATAGTGAAATTATTGACGATTTCAATAGCCAATAAGTCTGTGTTTAGTAAATCTTCAAATTTCAAATCTGTTTTTGAGAATGAGATGGGTACACTTTATTGTTTATTACTTACTAACCAAAGATCGCAAAAATGTAGGGTAAGCAAATGAGAGATTCAAAATTGATGGATATATTATCTATAGCTGAGGAAGGAAAGTAATTCTGTAAAGAACACTGGAGAGTTAGTTTCTTAGTGTTCAATTATATAGCTAACTTGGAGTATTCCTTATTGAGTTAAGGAGACTGTCTTAAAGCAGCTTTGATAACCATTTTCACCTGTTCATTTTATGACTTAAGTGTCATGGAGTTATGACGACTTTCAGGGAACAGGCATTCCAGATACTTTGCCATACATCGTTCTTAGTTTCTGTGTTCTCGTGGGGGAAAAAAAGCACCTACATTCACATTGTTGTTCTTTGCTTGTACCATTTTTTTCCTTTGGGTCCTATTTGCATGTTCTTAGAGTGTTATATTTTAGCATACATTAAAACAGTGTTCTTTGCTTCTACATTTTTGTCTTTGATTTTTTTTTCCTTTGGGTCCTATTTGCATGTTCTTAGAGTGTTGTATTTAGCATGCATTAAAACAAAGTGAATTAGTGAGCTCTCATGCACTTCAGTCAATCCGTAGATATTTATTGCAGTTTTATTCAAATCCAATATCAAGGGCTTCACTTACTTAACCTGGAAGTCAGATTTTAAATAGCCACTCAACTAGATATAAGGACTTCACCAACATTCTTTGAGCATATCTTCTTCAAGGTTAAGGAAGGTCTCCTGCTTGCCATCTTTAATAGCGATTGTATGAGGAAAATGAATTAGTAACTGTGAGTACTAGTCTTTAATTAATAGAATTCAAAATACATGACTACTAAAGCTTTATTTTTTATTAGCTAACATGAGTGATGTTTGTCATTTCCCTTTTTTTTTTTTTTTTGTAATTAGTTCATAGCCAGTATGTTAAGAAAAAGCAGTTCTCTTAGTGTAGTTTAGTACCATCATTGAAATCAAGTGAATGGTAAGCAGTCAGGCAGCTACCAAAAGTTCTACCACCTCTCAATCTTAGCAACAGTGCTTGGTCCTCTGCTACCAGAGGATCCGGCATGCACTTTCCAACCTTTCCAGAAAGAGCCTAACCACACTTAAAGGCTAGGGCATCCAAAGAGGGGATTTAAGGACATAATACTATATTGTCATAAACTTGTTTGAAGAGAATATGAGAAGTTACTCATAATGATGGGTTTCAAATTTGAAAGGTTATAGCGGCCGTGCCAAGCGTGCTCTGGTCCCATTAGTGACTGTGCAGAGGGACAGACTGAAAGCAGTGTTGATAGGTGTTGGCACTGGACGTTTGCTGAGTTGCTGCTCTCCCAGCAGTTACATCTGAGTAAATTTTATCTTACAGTCAGAGAAGATTCGCTGGGGTCAGTCTATTAAATCTTTTGAAACCCAAGAGAAGACACTCTGTGGAGATGTTCTCCTTACAGCAGCATTTGTGTCTTATGTTGGGTCCTTTACAAGACAGTATCGCCAGGAACTGGTAGACTGCAAGTGGATTCCCTTTTTTCAACAGAAGGTACGCTAAACATCTGTAAGCATCCCATTGAAATTTCACTACTGAAGACACATACCGGGCTCTATACCTCTGTAATAACAGAGTAAAGATATTTCTTATGTGTTGTTTTCTTATTTTTAATAATGGCTTCAATAGGGACTTGGAAAATTTGCAAATGATTTACATAAACTACAGTAAGTAGATGGCAAACTAATTTTAACAGTCAGCTGTTAAATAACTAAGATCCAATGTGAATTACTTTGCTATGTATTTTGAGAATTTTTGTTTTCTTACTAATATTATGGGTTATTAAATACTTTTTTATGACCACTTTCTGATTACCTGTGTAGTGTTTATATTGTAAGTATAAGAAAAAACTCATCTTAAAATTGAAAGTTCAAACCCATAAGAAAAGTGAAATTATGAATTTGAAAAGTTCACAATCATCTAGTTGAAGGTCCTCAGGAAGTTTAAGTGACAAGATCAGAGAGAACATGACACTGACTTCCAGACCAGTGTTTTCTAGTCAGTGTTGTGTCTTCTCAACTGATGAAAGCAAGGTCTGAAATAGAACTACCATTCAATCCAGTGATCCCACTACTGGGAATTTACCCAAAGAATACAAAAGCACTAATTCAAAAGGACACCTGTTTACTGCAGCACTATTTACAATCTCTAAGATATGGAAACAACCCAAATGCCCCAAAACTGATGAATGTTTGAAAAAGATGTGGTATATTTACACAATGGAATATTATTCTGCAATCAAAACCAATAAACATGAAACATTTGTGATAATATGGATGGACCTAGAGGGCATTATATTAGCAGAAATAAGTCAGAAAGAAAAAGACAGAAACTATATGATCTCACCTATAGAAGGAATGTAGGAGGGACAGGCAAAAAACAAACAAACAAAAAAAAAAACAGGGTAAGCTGATAGCAGAGATTGCAAGATGATACCTCAAGTGGTTTTGATTTGTATTTCCCTTATTATCAGTGATGTCAAGTATTTTTTCATTTGCCTATTATTGACTATTTGTATTTCCTCTTTGGAGAAGTATCTTTTTAATTCTCATTTTTTGACTGGAATTTTTGCTTTGTTTTTGTTAAGTTGTGTGAGTCTTTCTGGATCTTTGTTATCAGACCCTTATCACTTGTATGGAGGGCAAAAATTTTCTCCCATTTGCTTGGGTTTCTTTTTGTTTCAGTTATTGCCTCTTTCACAATACAGAAACTTCTTAATGTTGTCCCAACTGTTTGTTTGCCTTCATTTTTTTAGCATCTGTAGATGTGTCTTGACAGGGGTTTCTGAAGTGTAAGTCTTGTGTTTTGCCCATATTGCCTCAATGTATTTTATGGTTCTGGGTCTTATATCCAAATCTTTTATCCATTTTGAGTTGGTTTTTGTATATGGTGTGAGGGAGGTGTCTTGGCTCATTTTTTTTGTCTATAGAGGTCTAGTTTTCCCAGCACCATTTATTGAAGAAGCTATTTTTGTTCCAATATATCTTTTTTGCCCCTTTGTCAAAAATTAGATAAATGTACATGTGTGGCTTTATTTCTGGACACTCTATTCCGTTAGCTTGATTGTCTGTTTTTGTTCTGGTACCATGTTGTTTTAATCATTATGACTTTGTAGTATAGTTCCAAGTTTCAGATTGTAATACTTCCATTCTTCTGTTGGTCAGAAAGGTTTTTGATATTTGGGGCCTTTTGTTATTCCAATGAATTTCAGTAATTTTTGTTTTATGTCTTTAAAAAATGTCATTGGAATTTTTATTGGAATTGCATTGAATCTGTAGATTGCTTTTGGTAGGATGGCCATTTTGGTGGTATTTAATTTTTTCAGTCCATGAGCAGGGAATGTCTTTCCATTTTCAAATGTCGTCTCCAATTTTTTTCAAGAATGTTATATTATACAGTTTTCTTTGTAGAAATCCTTCACTTGTTAGTTTATTGCCAGGTATTTAATTTTCTTTGGTGCAATGGTAAATGGTGTGGTTTTAATTTTTCTTCTTCTCACTGATTTTTTGAGTATAAGAATGCCACTGATATTTGTGTGTTGATTTTGTATCTCACTGCCTTACTGAACTGGTTTGTTATTTCAGTCAGTTTTTTTGTGGATCTTGGGGGGGGGGTTCTATGTAGAGAATCATGTTATCTGCATGTAATGATAGTTTCATTTCTTCTTTCCCTATTTGTATTCCGCTTATGTTTTTCCTCTTATTGCCCTAGCTAGTGTTTCCAGGACTGTGTTGAAAGTAGTGATGAGAGTGGGCATCCTTGCCTGGTTCCAGGTTTTAATTGAAATAATTTCAGTTTTTCCCCATTAAGGATGATATTTGCTATGGGTTTATCATAAATGGCTTTTATTATGTTAAGATATGTTCCTTTTCGTCCTATTTTTCAAGGGTTTTCATCACGAATGGGTGCTGAATTTTATCAAATGCTTTTTTGTGCATCTGTTGATATGATCATACAGTTTTTGGTTTTCTCCTTGTTAATCTAATGGATTATGTTGATTGATTTTCAGATGTTTAACCATCCCTATGCCCCTGGAAGAAATCTCACTTGGTTGTGGTGAATAGTCCATTTTATGCACCACTGAATTTGGTTTGCCAGGATTTTGTTTAGAATTTTTGCATCTGTGTTCATTAGGGAGATTGGGCTATAATTTTCTTTCTTTGTGCTATCTTTGTTTGGCTTTGGTATTAGTGTAATGTTTGCTTCATTAAATGTATTTGGTAGTTTTCCTACTTTCTCAATTTTCTTTAGAGTTTTAGTAGTTCAGGTGTTATTTCCTCTTTGAATGTTTGGTAGAATTCATTTGTAAAACCATCTGGCCCGGGACTCTTGTTTTATGGAGGGTTCTGATGATTGCTTCAATTTCACTTCTTGTGATTGGCCTATTTAGGTCCTCTATTTCTTTGTTCAATTTTGGATGGCTGTATCATTTGAAGAATGTGTCTATCTCATCCAGATTGTTGTATTTGTTTGCATGGAGGTGTTAATAGTAGTCTTTATCTTTTTCATTTCTGCTGTCGTAATTTCTTCTTTTTCATTTATGACTGTTTGAGTTTTTTCCCTTCTTTCCTTTGTGAGCCTTGCTAGGGGTTTATATATTTTATTTATTTTTTTTGAAGAACCAGCTTTTGGATTTGTTTATGTTCTGGTTACCTTTTTGATTTCTATTTCATTTATTTCTGCTTTTTTATTATTTCCTGTCTTCTGCCTGGTTTGGATTTTATTTTTGCTCTTTTTCTAGTTCTTCAAGTTGGAAGATTAGGTTGTTTCTTTGGTATGTTTCTCTTTTTGATATGTGTCTGTATTGCTCTGCACTTTTTTCTTAATACTGCTTTTGCTGAGTCCCACACATTTTGGGATGTTATGTCATCCTTGTCATTTGTCTTTATGTATGTTTTCTCTTTTGATTTCCTCCTTTGCCCTGTGGTGTCACAATAGTCTGTTCAGTTTCCATGTAGTGTATACTCTCCTTATTTTCTTTTCATTGTTTATTTTTAGTTTGATTCCTTTATGGTTGGAGAAAAAGTTGGAATTATTTTAATCTTTGTGTATTTATTCAAGTTTGCCTTATGGCCTAATATTTGGTCAATTTTAGAGACTGAACCATGTGTATTTGAAAAGAAAGTGTATTCTATTCCTTGGGGATGCAATGTCCTATAGATATCTGTTAGGTCCATTTGGTTTAGGTCTTCCTGTAAAGCCTTTGTGTTTGTTTTGTTGATCTGTTTTTTGGTGAAAGTGGAGAAAGTGGAGTGTTAAAGTCACCTACCACATATGTATTTTCAACAATGCTTTCTTTCTGTTTCACCTGAATTTTGGTGCTCCCTCATTTGGTGAATATATGTTAATAATTGTAATGTCTTTCTGGTGAATGAACCCCTCTATCATTATGTAGTGACCTTCCTTGTCCTCTGTCACTTCTCTTAATTTGAAGTCTGCTTTGTTTTAATAATGGCAACCCCTGCCTTCTTTTTGGGGTCATTTGCTTGAAGGATTGTTTTCCAGTGCTTTACTTTTTTTTTCAATTTTATTTACTTTTATTCTTTAAATCACAACCTTGGTAAATGATTCTTGTGATACCTCCCCCTCTTTCTGGTGCCCCCTCCTTTCATTCAAACCCCTTTCTTTGTTGTTTGTTAATATGTGTTAAGTCCATTAGTCTCTTTCCTGTGGCAGTGTCCTTTCATTGGGTGAGGGAGGGACTGTGTTCTTGGGATGAGGCGAAATGTGCTGGTAGGTTTCCAATGTTAACCTTGTGTTGGACAGTCAGTGTATTTGTGGTCTGTCCGTGTTTTCTTTTTGCAGGCTGTCTTCTCCAATCCCTTCTCTGTGTTGTTTTGCTGCTTTACCTTATGGTTCTGGCATCTGAATTAGGGGACCTCATCCCCAGCCAGTGTTGGTGAAGAAGTTTCTCTGTGGATACAGGCATCTGTGAATGGCCATTGTAGATCACCTCCTCTGCCTCAGTTTGCAGCTTTGCTGTGGGGTCGATGCCTCCACTCTTTGGCCTTCCTCTCCCATGATGTGGGGAGGGGTGCCTTGCTTTCCTAGAAGGCATCTCAGAAATGAGGTCTTGGTTCTTCCAGAACCAGTGAGTGCACGGGTGTACATTCATGACAATGCATTTCCATAGTTGTTTCTCCAGTCTTGCATGCACTGATTTTCTCCATATTCCATCTCCTGGGTTCCACTCAGACTTGTGGTTCAGCTCTTTACTTTTAGTCTGTGCTTATCTTTGGGGTTCAGATGTGCTTCCTGGAGGCAGCAGATTGTTGGGTTCCGTTTTTTTTTTATCCAGTCTGCTACTCTGTGTCTTTTAATTGAGAATTCAAACTGTTAACATTAAGAGTCATCATTGATACTTGGGAGTCTGAAGTTGATGTTTTGGTGGTCATTTTGGAGTTCTGTTTACTTCCTTGTTTTGTTTTTCCTGTTTATTCTTCTGTTGGTTTTGGTTTTAAAGCTTCTTAAGAAGATTTTTTGGAGTGGTGGTTTAGAGGAGGTGAATTTCTGGAGACTTTGCTTGTCTAAAAAGACTAGTTTTTCCTTTATACAGGAAAGAGAGCTTTGCAGGGTAGAGAATTCTTGGCTGGTGTTTTGTTTTGGAGATTTTTGAAAATGTGGCTCCAGGCTCTCCTTCCCTGGAGTGTCTCTTCCTCCCAAGAAATCTAAAAGCCTAAAGGTTTTCCTTTCTATGTTATCTGTTGGTCAGTTTCATTATTCTTTCCTTATCTTGGACTGGAAGTTTTATGATAATGTGTTTCACTGTAGTTTTTCTTTCAGTGATGTAGTTTGGTGTCCTTTTGGCCTCCTGTATGTCTATTTTCATTTCTTTAGATTTAGGATGTTCTCCATTATTTCCCTAAATAGCCTTTCAGTTCCCATGTCTCTCTCTTCTCCTTCTGGGTTTCCAGTTACTCTTACGTTTCCTTTTTTTAAGGAATCTGATAAAACTCTGAGTTTTTCTTCTGTGTTCTTACTTTGTATTTCTTTCTTTTCAGAGATGCTATCCCAGCATCTCTGAAAATGCTAATTTGTTCTTCTATTTCAGCTAATCTGCTTTTGTAGCCTTTCCCTGCATTTTTTTTCTTTTTTTTTTAAATTTATATATAAATTTCACAACATTGTAATCTCAAGGATTTGCCCCCACACCCACCCTCCCCTCCCTCCCCCACCTTTCCCTCCTGCTCATAGTTGTGCGTTTCATTTTGGTGCTTAGCTTGTTTTGACTTTCCTCAAGGCTTTTGTTTAATTTTTTCACTATATCCCATATATTAGTGAAACCATTTGGTTTCTGACTTTTTCTTTATGGCTTGTTTCTGCTAATATGATTTCTTCTAAATACATCCATGTTATGAAATCGTCAAATTTGTCATTTTAATTGATGAGTAATATTCTGTCGTGTATATATACCACATTTTTTTCATCCAGTCATCCATTTGGGGGCATTTAGGTTGTTTCCATGACCTTGCAATTATAAATTGTGCTGCAGTAAACATCCGGGCACAGGTGTCCTTTTGTCCCACATTGAGGTCTCTTTTGGGTAGATTCCCAAAAGAGCAATTGCTGGGTCAAATGGTAGTTCCATTTTCATTAGCTTGAGGGTCCCTCCACACCCCTTTCCAGAGTGGTTGAACTAGTTTACATTCCCACCAGCAGTGTAGTAGTGTTCTTTCTCTCCACATCCTCGCCAGCAATTCTTGTTGCCTGTTCTTTGGATTGGGCCATTCTTACTGGTGTAAGGTGGTATCTCATTGTGGTTTTGATTTGCATTTCCCTTATTACTAGCAATGTTGACCAATTTTTCATGTGCCTGTTGGCCATTTGTAGATCCACAAGGAACTCACACAACTAAACAAAAGCAAAACAAAAAGCCCAATCAAAAAATGGGGAGAAGAACTAAAAAGACACTTCTCCAAAGAGGAAATACAAATTCCCTGCATTTTTGAGCTCCTTTGTTGCTCTTTTTATATCTTGGGTATCTTTCTGTTTCTTTTTCAGAAATTCATTCTCATTCTTCAGTTTATCAGTTATGTTATTTTTATTGATGCTTCCTTTTTTAAAATTTTTTCTACTTCTCTTGGTGAATGCTTCTGTCATGCTGTTTTCTTTTTCTTTGTATTTTTCTACTTCTTCCCTTGACTCTTTGAGTGCTTTTATCATGCTGAGTTTGAGTTCTTTGTCTGACAGAGAAGACATTTCTTCAGTGTCATCCTTGTTGGTTTCTAGGTTTCCTTTCCTTCGGTGATGTATTGTTTCCCATAAGGCTTGCTTGAGTATTTGTGTTTTCCTTCCTTCCTGTGTTTTGCTTTCAGGCTTGCTTTGCATATTGAGCAACTATGGCTCTAGTATTGATTGGCTAGCTGATTGGAGTCCTCTATCAGGTTGTGGTTAATTGTCTTTATGCCTATGCTGCTGTGGTGACTACCTTCCTTGCTTTTGTTGGCTGTTTTGGGGACCAGCCTTTGCAATATGATAGGATGATGGGCAGGTATGACTTCTGCTGTAGAATCTGCCTTTTTCTGTCTTGGGGATTCTCTTAGGCTGATTGGGTTGGTAGTACAATTGGGGATGTTAATCTTCCCACCCCCTTTTCTTATGTTTTATGTTACTAATTTTTGTGCCTTGCTTCCGGTTGGTTGTTGAGACAGTACCAATTCTTTGGAGTCAGCGAGGATAAGGGGCAAGTGTAGCTTTTCTTTTCTTTTTTTTTTTTCCTCTTCCTTAGATTTATTTAGTCTATGCTGCTTTATCCAAGTTCTCACTCCTGTGCTGTGATTGCTGTTGGTTTCTTTGTTGGCACTAGGACCTCCCAGGCATGGAACCAGGTGTTTCTGGAGGGGCCTGAGTTGGTGTGCGCATCTGAGCTGTCCTAGCCCTTCAGTTCCGCCAATTTGAATGCTGGCCTCTGGTGCCTCTGGTTTTTCTCTCTGTCACACTGAGTCTATCTTGTGATGCTGGCAGTTGATTGAATTGAATTTTGATTTTTAAAGGTTTCCATCCCAATAACTGAAGGCTTGGATTTGATCACCATGTTGACAGACGATGCAACAATTGCTGCGTGGAATAATGAAGGGCTGCCCAGTGACAGAATGTCAACTGAAAATGCCACTATCCTGACACATTGCGAGCGCTGGCCCCTCATGATAGATCCTCAGCAGCAGGGAATCAAATGGATCAAGAATAAGTATGGAACGGACCTGAAAGTCACACATTTGGGCCAAAAAGGGTACGTAAAATCTGAAAGACTGTCTTTCTGTTAAGCTTTATTGAAAGGAGTCTGTTAAGCGTGCATGTCAGGGTCTTATAAGTCCTGGCATTTGTGAGCCTCCTCTGCCCCTTTAAAATGCTATAATTTAGTACTACTTGCTTATCTGCCTGTGTGTGTTTTACTTCAAGCATCTCTTTTGAAAGGGCATATATTGTAAGCAACATCTGTTTATCTGAAGAAGAAATTAGGTTGGAGGTTAGAACATAAACTGTATCTGGGTAGAAAAATGTCAATTTCATAGGACAGAATGAAAATACAGTGTTGTAATCCTTCTCTAAGGTGTTTTGCATTTGATAAATTGCACTCAAAAGAATTGTCAGCTGCACCTATAAGCTTACTAGGTTTATGGTCACATGCCTAAACATCTGACTTATCTACAGTAGGATCTTAACATTACGTAAGTCCCATTATTGGATGCCTAGTGAGAGTTTAATTTCTTCGTCAAGTTTCACATTTCACTTTTGATAGCTTTGTCTATTCTGAGATTTTTTTGTCTTCGGGTCTTCATAACAACACTTTCTGCTAAGTAGGAAGCTGTCTTATATGTAGTTGGTATTCAGTTAATGTTGAATGAGTAATTTTAGACTCACTGTTCCTTCCTTTGACCTCTCCATCATTTTCTCTCATATAAGATGATATTGGGAATGTCTGCAGTTGTGCAGATAAACGTAGTCCTTGCTTAGCTGAATTCTTGGAGAAAATTAGTTTTGAAGGAGAGTGACTATTTTTGGATAACAGGGATGAAAAATTGAAAGCTCACTGCTTTGTGACTAAACTTAAAGGCTTAAAACATGAAAATTTGATGAAATTACAAGACATTTAATAGAATCTGAATTTTTAAAATCTAAAACAGACTATTGAATGAATTTAAATGTATGATGCTCAGGTATATTACATTTGTTCCAATCATGATTATTATCTAAAGTCATTAGTATACACATAGATTAGTCCAAACTGTTGAATTTGAATTTCATTGGAAAATATAAAATTTGTATCAAGTCTAATCTTTGATTTCTACATAATCTAATTGGAGAATGAGATTATATAAAAGATTTTTTCCTCTAAATTAATTCCATTTAAAATACCTACACTTAATGAAATGTAATTTAACATAAAAATTATAAACATTTTACCTGTGCTTATTCATTTTTTGTCTCAATGCTGACTGAATTAAGGTTTTTGAATGCCATTGAAACTGCTCTGGCCTTTGGAGATATCATCTTAATTGAAAATCTTGAAGAAATTATTGATCCTGTCCTTGATCCTCTGCTTGGCAGGAACACAATTAAAAAGGGGAAGTAAGTATTGCTGGATTTTTAGCATGCATTTTGCTCTACCCATGGGTCTGATTTTTAGCTTTCATATCTTAGCTTTGTGATCAAGTGTGATCCTTTGGAATCTTCTTGATAATATTTCTGAGTTTCCATTCCTTGACACCTGTCTTCAAAGACAAAAACACTCTCCAGGTAATTCAGACTTTCAGACTATTTCTTTTGTAACTTAGGTTCTTAGTACCCCACCCCTGACTTACCACAACATGTATTGTCACAAATCTGAGACTGATTGCTTCTTTTTTCATTTTATATCAGTGTTTCTCTAGCTTCAGTACTTTGCAAAAGACCCTTAGTGTGTTTATCATAACTGCATACCACTTGTACCCCTCTTTATATAATATACTTCTCTTTAAATCAGTTTTAAATCCACTTGTTTTTCTAATGCAGCCTCATCCAAAGTAGTAACACTCACAAAATCATGGATTTACTGTGTTAGTACATTTAAATACACAAATACTTATGTACATGTGTATATGTGTGTATATACATGTATATGTAAACATTTTTAAATGGTTGTTGGTGGACCTCTAAAATCACCCCCTCTACTAGCAGTGGCAGACTTCCAGCAACTGGAAAATATCCCAGGTGAGTTCTGTATGATGCTGCAGGTGGCTGCCATCCTCCTTAGAGCACCATACTCTTCAGGATATTCTCCAGGGGCTGGGAAGCTTTTTCCAAGGAGCCATTATATTGCTTTTTGTGTGTACGCAAAGATCAGACGCAGCAATTATGTTTCCAGTCATGCCTGTGTGGGCTTAGTGGAGGCTGATGTTGCAAACACTCTGTGCTTCACTCAAGAAACTAACATTCACTAGACATATTTCACTAGATTGCGCTCTCTCTTCTCTCTTTGTTGCTTGTTCTTCACAGACATATAATTTTATAATTTTCCCAACCCCCTTCTTTGACACCCACTCTCTGCCTCAAAGGTATGGCTCCTTCTTTATCACTAGATTGTTCCTGTCAATTTTAGATAGAAATTGGCCTTCGTAAGGGTGACTAACTTCTGTTTTTCAAATAGTCTCTAACTGATTAGTATAGTATTTATTCTAAACTCACCAAGTAAATCCATTTACAGTGACTGACATGTTATAATTGTTTAATAAACCAAAATTTATCCAGACATGCATTTAGAACAATCTAATAAGCCACTTGACAAACTGCAAATCTAACATAAATATAATTGTAGCTGTGTCTGATGCGTTAAAAATATAGTGTAAAATCTTGAATGTCACTAAAGTGAAATCCTTGTTATTAAGGTTCTGACTCTTTTATGAAGACCTAAAATTTCTTGTCAGAGAAATACATACTCTCTAGCTTTAACTTGGACTTTGAATAACATAATTTAGGTGTAAGAAATTTGGTGACACTCCATTATATACAAATGTATATCATATAAATATATAATGTATAAATGTGTATGTATGTGTGTATGTATGTATATGTGTGTATGTATGTATGCATGTATTGGATTTGCTGAAAGTTCCAAAGATTGATAAATTTAAGTCATAAATTTCCTTAATGTGGATATATTAAGTATCAGTGAAAATCCCGTAAGACTTATTTTAGAAAAACCATAGAATACCAAGTCTGTATCACAAATTATTAGTCCAGAACAATTTATTCCCAATTAATATTTAATGAATCTATGTCTTCTATTAAACTTAGAACTGACCATATTACTTCATCATTAAAAAATTCTTTTGGAGGTAACATTGATTTACAGTAGTGCATGTGGTTCAGATGCAGGGAATTATACTTTTTCAAATACATGTCACCATACCACACCCACCAGCAAGGTACCCATAGTCCTCCACCATAGCCACACTTTGTTTTCCCTCTGCCATTCTTGTAGCCTCAACACAGTCAGGTACCAAGCTTTATTTGGTTTGGTTTTATCTGATCTTTTCTTTTGTTTCTCTGTATTCCACACTTAAGTAACATCCAGTGTTGTTTTGCCTTCTGGTTTACTTTACTTAACATCCCTTTCAGTTCCATCCTTGTTGTCACAAATGGAACAAGTTCATGTTTTCCTTTTTATAGCTGAGTAGTATTCCGCTGTGTGTATATATCACATTTGTCTAATTCTCCCATCTATCCTTGGGCACTCTCATAACTACTATGATTAGTGCTACAGTGAACTTAGGTCTGCATATATTCCTTCAAATTAGTATTTTTGCATTATTCAGATAGATGCCTGGGAGTGGATTACTGGATAATATAGTAGATCTATTTTTAATATATTAGAAACATTTATACTATTTTCTGTAGGGATTGATCAAGTCTACAGTCCAACCAGTAGAGTATAAGGGTTCCTTTTCCTCTACATCCTTACTTACATCTATGGTTTCTGGTCTTTCTATTTATGGCCGTTCTCATAGATGCAAGATAGTATCTCATTGTGATTTTGGTTTGCATTTCCCTGATGATAGCAATGATGAGAATTTCTTCACGTGCCTATTGGCAATTTGTATATCTTCCTTAAAGAAATGTTTATTTAACTCTTCCATCTATTTCATGATTGGGCTATTTATTTCCTTTTTGTTCATTGTATAAGTTTTTCATATACCTTGAGTATTAGCCCCTTGTCAGACATATGATGTGCAAATATTTTCTACCATTCAGTTATGTGTTTTTTGTTTTAGTTATAGTTCTTTTTTTTACAGTGCAGAAGCCTTTTAGTTTGATGTCCCGTTTGTTTATATTTACTTTTATTTCTCTTGCTGTTGGAGATGCGTCCATGAGGACATCACCGAAGTCAGTATCAAGGAATGTTTTGTCTATGTTTTCTTTTTTGTATTTTATAATTTCCATTCTTATCTTAATATCTTTAATTAGTTTTTAGTTAATTTTTGTGTGATGTGTAAAATGGCTGTCTGGGTTGCATTTTGCATATGACCATTTTCACTAACATCATTTGTTGAAGATGTTCTCTTCAGTATACTCTGTTGACTCCTTTTTCATGTTGATGTGTGGATTTGTTTCTGGACTCAGTTTATTTTGACTTGTCTACATATCTTATTCCAGTACCATATTATTTTCATTATTATTGCTTTGTACTATAATTTGAGAGTCAGAAAGTATGATACAACTACTCTTACTCTTTTTTGTCAATATTGTTTTGGTTACTTGAGTAAAAGTTATACTGTGTCACGGTCTCATTTTGCCTATGTATATCTCACAATATGCTTAAATTTGTTTTCACTCATTTATCATTAGACTAAAAGTTCTCTGGCTAGGAATCAAATGCTATATTCCTTTTAAAAATGCCTAACTCCAAACATAGAAAAGCAGATTCATTCCTGGCAGTGGGACAAGTTAGATATGTACCTGCTAAGAATTACCTAAATATATAGTTGAGATATTTAAAACACCTTTTGAGATGTATCATTTGATTAACAACAATAACAGGAGACACAACCACAAAGCAGGAATCTGAAAGACAAAGAAAACCAAAGCTGGTTTTCCTCCTTATCTGATGAATGTACAGAGATTGGGCCAAGCCTTAGGCCTATTTAGGGTATGAGAACTGCTACAAGATTCCAGTAAAATGCTAGAGTCATGGGTGGGAGAAAGAGGCGTCACTTTTTTCTTTTATCTGCCTTAGAGTAGAATTGATTAAAAATTAAACAAAAACTATCACTGCAGAAAAGAAACTTTCTTTACTTTGACACTGAGAAGTGGTAGAAAAATAGCCCATGAGAATTCCTAACCAGAAAACATCTCTATCATGAACTTAGGACATAATTTTATTACTTGTATAAAACCTCAAACCAATAACTAATTTCCTATGACCTTTAAGTTGGCCATACTGCAGTGTGCTGAGAGGGGAAAATACCTGTTTGAAATAATTCATGCTTCAGAGGATTGTGAAGAATGTAATTCCAAAGTATATCAGTTTACATGCAAAAAACCACAGAACATAAAAGGACACAAGTTCATTAGCAAGTGCCAATAGATACATCAAATAATAGAATTCTGATTTCGTTGCTGCTTCAGTTTATATTTCTTTTATTGTCAATAACGATATACTTATTAGCCTTCCCTGAAGTTCTCATTAATTTTTACATCCCTTGTTTTCCACCCTGATCTTGAATCACTGTTTCCTTCAACATGTAACTTTTCATCATTTCCATTGAGTTTGGCAAGGAAAGATTTGCTCAACCCATTTGAATTAGATATCTGTGCATTTTCAAGAGAAATTTTATGAAGTGGGGGTTATGCATTAGTGTATTATTAGAAACTATCATTGGATAAGAGTGAGATGAAATTTGATTTGTATCTCAGTATCTGCTGCCCTCTAGTTTTTAAGTTGGGGTACATTGCTTGGCTAGCTCTCTAATGTCTGAGTTTTCTTACCTAGGGAAAGAAGTAACAATAAAAAGACAGCGTATAGGACATATAGGTAGTCATTATATACTATTTCCCTTGAATTGTTAGCCAGTTTTATATGAATGGTTGGGACATGAAGCATATGCTAAGCTGGAGTAAGACTCTGTTTTTTACACACAGGAGTATGAACAAACCAAAGTGGAACCAGGAGGAATTATCAGTGAAATGGAGGAGTGGGGAGGCAAGGAATCAGAGATAGCTTTTGATATCTTAAGTTGCCTTCTAGGAAGAGTAGAATGTCATTAAAATTTTACTACTTAATACTGATATATGTAAAACACATATATAAAAGCTATGAAGAATAATAATGAATAAGATTTATATATACCTATCTATCAGTTTATCAAATTATGAACTAAAAGAGTGTCAATCTTCTTTAAGACACCTGTACACTCCTCTCATTTCCCAAAGTAATCATTTCCCTGAATTTTGTTAGCACTTCACTACTTATTAAAAACAGCTTTTTCACATGTTTTCCTAAACAAAATACTTTTTTAGTTAGGTCTGATTTGGGCTTTATTGAAAGGACATCATAGTGTATATAATTAAAAGTTACTTGAATTTTTATTCAATTTTGTTTCAAGACTTACCTATACTTGTTTTTAGCTCTCATTTTTTAATTTTCATCATTATAATATTCTGTGGTATGGTGCCTCCTCTATTTCATGTCCTTATTGAAGGACACTTTGGTTCTTTCCAGAATTTTGCTATTGCAGGCCATGCTGCTATGAATATCAGTGAACTGAATATTCACATGCACATCTACAGGTGCACACAGCAAGAGATCCTTCAGAGTTTATTTTTTGGAATAGAATACATGGGTTACAGACCATGCGCCAAATTGTTTTCCACAGTTGTTCTGCATATTTATTTGCTTACCAATAGTTGATAAAAGTTGTGAAGTTTCTCAGAAAACTGAACTATAGCAACTTTACTCTTAGCTATTTTTTCCTAATACAGAGCATGAGCCACCTCTTTCTATGAAAAAATAGTCTCATCTCCTATTTTAGGTTTTTTGTTTGTTTATTACTACTTTTTAAATTTAGTTTTAGTTTTTTTACATTGTTGTAGTCCCCAGAGCTGATGAAGAAAAATATTGAGGATACATTAAATTTTGAGAATTATCGTATTTCTGAAAGCTTTAAATGTACTTTGTAATAAAGTTTAGCATTTTAGTTTTTTTTCTTTCTTTTTTTT
>PVHY01016758.1:0-13289 GCA_004024945.1 Uropsilus gracilis
GGTAGTGGGAGAACCCTAGGGTTTACCCTAGTCACCCATGAACCATCATCTTAATCCCTTGTGCCCCTCCCTCCCCCAATTTTACTACCCTCCCCCTCATGCTCTACGCTTCAGTTCTATTGAGGGTTATTTTCAAATTTTTCTTGTCTTTTGTTCATCTAGTTTTCCCTATATCCCGCATATAGGTGAGATCATCCAGTATTTCTCTTTCTGGCTTATTTCTGCTAACATGTTTCCTTCTATGTCATTTTATGTTATCACACATGCCTCAAATTTATTGTTTTTGATGGCTGAATAATATTGCATTGTGTACATACAGCACAACTTTCTCATCCGTTTGGGGGAATTTGGGTTGTTTTCGTATCTTGGCTATTGTAAACAGTGCTGCAATAAATATGAGTACAGGTGTCCTTTAGAAGGAGTGTTTTGGTGTCCTTTGGATAGATTCCCAGAAGTGGAATTGCTGGATCAAACGGTAGTTCCATTTTCAGTAGTTTTGAGGGTCCTCCATACAGCTTTGCAGTTTGCATTCCCACCAGCTGTGTAAAAGTGTTCCTTTCTCTTGACATCCACTCCGGCCTCTTTTTCTGTCATTTTCTTCATTCATTTTACTGTCTTCCTCATGCGCTCCTTCACCCCAGGGTGACACCATGTGCTATCCTGTCCTCTCTCTCAGGCCCAGGCGAGCCTGCTCACACAAGCTCATACTCACTGGGCCACACAATCATCGGGAGAGTGCAATACCACAGTGCTAATCATAGAACCTACTGAAGAAAGAGCCTGATCAACTGATTTATCCCACTGTATCATATTTGTATTTACGAAATACTGATTCACAGTAACTTACCCTGCAGTCGATGACTTTAGCACCAGCTTACAAGCTTCTAAATATTTGGGTCTTTCATACTTCATACTTTTGGGTACTAGCATATCTTACTCCAAAACAAGAGTCTGGAAAATCGTGGCACTCTCCTCCATTCTAATAAAAGTTTTTGTATCAAGACTAAAACTCAGCTTCCTGTACACATCCCAGTCCAAATTTTCACTGTATCTGAAATGGTAACATCCAAAGGGCTTTTGAGTCAAATGTTTATGAAGATTATAGACAAGCCACTCTGTTCGGAACTGAGTTATCACCACAGAGGGAAAAATCCTGAATGAGTCAGAAATCTGGACCCCAGTGCGGGCTTTGGTGCCTAAAAGCTTTCTTGATGTTCTGTGATAATCTCCCCAAGTCATCTTCCATAAACTACAAAAAGGAGATTTAAACGCTCTGCCCAATCCACATCTGAGGAGCGCTGTGAGGTTCAAATGAGATGTCTGTGGAACATGCCTCACAGAAATGAAAGCACAGCGAGCAGCTTAGCGCTGTGAGGCCAGCCTTCAAAAAGTTGGCAGCCTTTGAGGAAATGGCTCCAAAGAGTCCAGCGATGAAGTTGACCAGAACACTGACATTCTTCAAATATTCTTGCGAATCACAGGTCTGTCAAATTAGAAAATGCTGCCTATGAATTCTCCCCTCTGCAGAAAGCGCTCAAGTCTCATGTGGGGTATTAAGTGTGGTGCTTCCATTCTGTCAGGCATCTGGCAAGCGGCGCCCGCGCTTGGTGGCCCATGGCCGGCTCCGAGTGGCTGAGACACTCCCTATACACAGCAGAGCAAGGCCATCCTCCCCCCGTCTAAACCTGTACAGCTGGGACCTGTATCTTCGAAAGGACCAGACTTAAAAATCTCCCATTATCGTTCCTGTGCTTTAGGCGAAAGAACCAGAAAACCACAAGGTACTTTGGCTTTATTGAAGACATTTTACAGTAGACAAACAAGTAGACAAACACATGCTTTATAAAATATACATTCTTCTCGTGTGAGAAAATATAAATAGGTACTAGGAAAGGGCCACACCGAACAACAACTTGGCTTAGAACTCTCTTTGGTTATACCTGGTACCTGGGGGTACTCAGAACATCCTCTGCTAGGAGAAGAAAGGAGGAGAGGATGGAAGTATTCTCTCCACAGAGCAAGGCCACTTTCAGTGGCCAACGGATATTCAAGAGCATTTGACCACCTGATGATCCATTTCCAAGAGTTACAACTGATAAAAGATCACTTTATTTCTTACATTTGGAAAGGCTCAAATCAAGCTTTCTACACCTTTCCACCCCACTCTTTGCTGTGATTATTAGGACTGCTAAGAAAACCTCACATACAACCTTGAGGGAGTAGGTACAAATAGTACACACAAAACACACAACACATATGGACAGACACACACACACCTTACTTCCCACAAAACCTTCAGAAGATTCATGGGCTTTTGGGTGTTAAGAGCAGCTTGTAATACATCTTTTAATTCAGAACTTATTTTCGTCAACAAACTAGGCAGTTGTCCAGAAAAGCAAGAAGGAAAATTAAAAGCCTGTTGACTTAGACTGTATGCCAAACAAAAAGTTGTAAGTTTTAAGAAGGAGGAGGAAAAAGCATCTGCCAAACTGCACTGGGAAAGAGACCAAGTAATAGAAAAATAAAACATTACTTGCCAGTTGCCAAAAAAATTTTAACTCAACCTTCTACAGTCCAACTCTGTGTTCTGTTTGAAGAAGCAAAACAAGAAATGGAGGATGCAGTGTGAAAGACAGCAAATTTACCTCTACTGCTCCATTACCCAGTTGGCATTTCTGTGGACACTGAAATTAGAAAAGGCTATAAAACACTTGGGTAAAATATTGGGCGTTAAAACTGCACACAATTCCATCCTAATTCCAAATGGAATCCCACTGATGTTGAATCCCAAAAAAGGAGTACTGTAATATTTAAATCATGGTAGTAACATTTGTTAGTAGCTACAGATTTTCTCAACAGAGTTCAGAGCTACATACTTTAGTCAATGACAAAGGCCAGGCCCATTATGTCAACTTAGGATCCAAATTCTTTACTTAACAAAAAATCTTCTCAGGCCGGGCACGGTGGCTCGTGCTTGTAAGCTTCAGCCTATGAAGTGGCCGGGGCTAGGGATCGCGGTTCGAGTCCCGCCTGGGGCCTGTAGCGAGACCTAGTTCCAAAAAAAATAGCTGGGCGTGGTGGCGCACACCTATAATCCCAGCTACCTGGGAAGCTGAGGCTGGGGATTGCTTGAGTCCGTGGTACCCCGGGCAACGAGAGCCTGGGGTTCCACAGGCAAAAATAGCAAGACCTAGTCTCAAAAAAAAAAAAAAAAAAATCTTCTCTACGCTTACTGAATAGGAAGCATTCTAAAGGACGAAGCTTGAAGGCTGTCAAGTTGTTTCTAGAGATTTCCAAAGACAATACTGAGACTTTAAAACAAGTCATCTTGCTCACATTTCATGGCAAGGCAGAAATTCCCTAAGTGCCATTAACAAATGTTACTTAGTTTGAGCATGTACTTTCCCCATGAAAGGCTAATACAGTTGTCAGATAAACCTCATTAGTTAGCTGATCTCGTATATGGAATGACTGACAAGTATGTACTGCACCCTCCCCTTTTACTTGTGCCCTGCTGATATGTTCTCTGGAATAAAACGTGGGACTGTAACCCTCATTTTTCTTTTTTTTTTTTTAAAGAATAGGTCTCGCTACCTATTCTAGGTAGCCTGGGTTGCCTGGGTTGTCTTGAACCTGCAGATCCAAGTGATCCCAAGCCTCAGTCTCCCAGGTAGCTGGGACTCCAGGCTTCTAACCCTCACTTCATGGCAACCTTAAGTGACTAAAGACTTCTTACAGCTCCCTTTTAGGAAAATGGGCTAACCATGCCCAACAGGCACTGGGAAGGCAACTTTTCAACATGAAAGTTACTTTAACAGTCTAAGGCAGCACAATAGCAGCAACTGTAGACCATGCTGCTGAGTGAAAGCAAGTCCAAGTAGACTGTGTGCCAGGAAGGAAAATGCTGTTTCTTCTTCCAGACAGACTTGAAGATAGAGTCTAAGGAGGAGACAAACCAATTAAGAGAACATGTATGTCCCCACAGACATGAGGAGGCAACTGGGTGAGAGCAGAGATTATTCCTCGCAGCACTGGAGCTCGCCTTGCTTTGCAGACCTGCCCAATGAGACTGGCCGTGGGCAGACATGACACCCCCGTGAGCGGCGGTGCCAGCTTATAGTACTATGAGGACTGAATCACTGCTTGGTCAAAAGCATATGCAGTAATGAAGTATTTGGGGAATTGCGTCTCCTTAGAATTGTGGTAGATTCGTTATTTCCAGGGTAAACCATTCACATTGAAACAAACTCCTCACAGGTATTTCAGTTTTTTCTGCAAGGAAGGATGGATCTGGGAGGGCAGCTCACCCCTGTGAAGTGCACTAAGGGAGACTGGTCACTGTGGAGCCAGCCTGGACTCTGCCCGCAGACAGACCACCCTAGAGCAGAACAGCAGCTCTCAGCTTCAGTTTTCCAGGGCACTGGTTTGCAGCCCGTTTTTGTCCTGTCCCAGGACAGCTTGCAGCCTAGCTCTAACTCCACCTATCAAAATTTGGGTGGCAGCACTATCACTAAAGCGATCACCTTGTACACAAGGTAAGGAAAAGGTGAGTCACAGGCTAGTTGCCAATTAGTCGTGGACCACCTCTCAGCCAACGCGGACACCCTGATGTACTGTGACTAGTGCTAGCGCCTGCTGTCCTGGAGAGCCAGGGATGGTGTCACCTGCATCCAGACCTCTCCCATGGTAACATTCAGAAGCAGAGTCTCTCTTCCTCTCTAGCCAAGCTACAGAGGAAATGAATCTGACTCAAATCAGAGCAAGCAGCATCACTACTGTTCTACTCTAACAAACATTTCCTAAGCAGCCTTTTCTTGGAGTAGTATAATCCTCCTTGCTTCCTGAAGGGCTCACAGATTCATAGACGGTTACAGCTAGAAAGGGCTTTAGAGCACCTAGTCAGACACCCTCATTTTACAAATGAAAATTGGGGTGAGAAGCAAAGGGACCTTACCATGGATTTTACCAGCAGCAGGGCTCCTGATGCTAAATGAGTCCAGATAAATTATACTACAAGCTAGCATGTAACAGGGAGGAAAGGAAATCAAAGAGAAAGGGAAAAAAGCGATACTTAAGTTGAAAGCAAAAATGAATAGTGGCAACAGCAGCAAAAGGAGAAGAGGAAAAGCATGGTGTAAAGAAATGCTGCATGCAGCCTGTGGGAGAAACATTTAGGCTTGAAAACGAGGGTGGAATTCAACTAATTCTGTCAAAAAGCTGAGAAACTCTGTGAGCTGCGAACCCTGAAATGTACAACAGATATTTTTAAATAATTTAAATTTTAAGTCATTCCAATGTAGCTAAGTAGCCAGAGTGACTAGACTAGGAAGACAGCCACTGAGGGTACAAGCAGGGAAACTGCACAGAACAAGGAAAGAGCTTTTGTGCATGACATTCCATGAGAGGGCAAATTCCTTGTTTATCTAAAGCTTCTTGCTACAGAATTCTAGAAAACTTTCTGGCTTAAATAATCACCTGTATAAAATAAAAGCCTCAAAGGGTATTTTGCATGTTCGACTCCCAAGAGCAAGCCTCCATCTTGAGACAGACCGTGCCCTGGTAGAAGAAAATATTTTTGAAAAACACAGAAAAGAAACAATCTTTGGTTTCCTTGTCAACTAAGTACTTTGCTGGATACTCCCACAACAAGTTTTCTTCTATCCGTGTATATGGCTATAGCAAGATTGTCTTTGGAAAGAGCCTTCTATGCTTGAAAAGTAGTAATACCCTGCATGGTAAACAGATGGCGATTAAATGTGCGAACCTTCAGGTGTGAACAAAGCAGCCAGTTGCACCAAGACTGCGTGTGTGTACACAATCACTAGGTCTCTGCTTCCATTCATGTACCTCTTGACAAATACATTTCTTTTAAAACTTTATACAAAGTCTTTTGATCTCACCAAACCAAGTCATACAAAAATCTGCCCGTGATCTGAGAAGCTGCTGTCAATGCTGTAACTGAATATTGTATATAATTAGGGCTTATCAAAAATATTTACACTGCAGTCAAACATGGATGGCTGATGAATACAAAAAATTATTTACAAATGCACATTTACAGTGAGATCCCTAAGTGACAGGGACCATTAAAAAAAAAAATATTCACAAGAATACAAAACCCCTTGACCTGTTAACAGTGGATCAAGCCTGGAATACTTGCCAAAGACTTTGAATATCAAAGCCCGGATCTCAACTGTAAAGCCACTGAAGAACCCCAGGCACACTTCCCAGAAGGCTACAAAGTTATTTTTGTTTCTCCAAAGGCAAAATCCAACAGCAATGTTTTCTCAGAATGACTCTCAGGGTGGAGCCAACAGCCCAGCGCAGCCCACCCCAGCATGCTGCCCGGGGGGAGACTCTTCCTCGGGGTGGTGCACACCTGGACACACCCCGCGATCCACCAGGTGGCGTGCCTGCACTGTTCTCTCCCTCCACCAGAGCTGAACACCTGCCTTGGCTGTATCCCTTCCCGTCACTCTCATCCTTTCATCATCAGGTGGTAAAGTCCAAACAAATGCCCGCCCACCTTCCTGTGGTCAGATCTCAGAGAGCAAAGCACAGGCTGACTCTGGGGCTCCTTCTGACCTCTGAGGTAGTAAATACACCATTAACCCATCGGTCCTTGCTCAGATGTTGTGCACGAGTGAGTTTCAGGTGCCCTTGCTGCCATCTTGAACGTTCCGAGTCCTAATGAAATCGAAAGTGTGGTCATGGGACCTGTGACAGGGCGCTGGGGAGGCGGAACAGTCTGGGTCACCCTCTGCTGGACCCTTATGTGGCGACTCCAAGGCCGGCGGCTGGGAGAAGGGAGGATGAGGAGGACTGAGTTCTTTGCTTATGTTCCACAGAGGCTGCTGCAGTGTTTCTGAGAAAGAGAGAGACGAATCATCAGTGGCGAGTGCAAGTTCACACTTTATCCAAGTCCTCAAAGAAATGAAGACGCCCCAGAACTCCAGAATAAGGACAGTGAATCCGACTTGAACTTAGCAACTAAGAAAACAAAGTAAAAACCGGAACTACAGTTTCTCAATCCATTCTACCCAACAAACTTAACCACGAATCTACGGAAGCCATCCTACATGTCGTCCACTCTTGCCCAATACTAGTGGTTCTTCACTACAAACATTTAAAAATAAACTCAGGTATATGGTAACAGACTGAGAGACTTGAGAGTATTCATACGCATGGAAAGGTGCATACCACATAAATAAAAATCACTAATTCAGAGCAGCCATTACGTCTTTAATAGTGATGCTAAAAAAGTATTTAAAATAAACCATTCCCTAGCTGCTAGCATACCAATAACCATAACGGTAGTAACCTAAAGCAGCTACTTTTTTTTTTTAAGCAGCTACTTCTAATTAGCTGACTATCTGTACTCTTTCAAATACATGCATTTCTCATGTACTGAGCAGCACTGAGTTCTTTCCTCAAAAATCACTCACTGGAGGCTCTCTTAACCTCATGGTGATGCTTTTTGGGAAAAGACAGACAAAGTTCTAGAAACCCAGAAATAGAAACCCCAGCGAAAGGTAATCTAGAGCAGGGCTTTTTGCAGGCATGAATGTCATACAAATAGCTGGGGGCCTGCTGAAATCCAGGTTGTGGCTCTAGGTCTGGGGTCGGATGGGAGCCTGAGGAGCATTTCTAACAAGTTCCAGGTAACACCGACGCTGACAGGCCACGCTGTGAGGGGCAAGGAGCTAACACTCTAGGTAAAGAACAAGCGAGGCACTGAAGCGCACTCTCTGCTGATGTCCCCCACTGACGGACCAGACTTAAAAATTAAGATACCCTCAAGGCTAGAATGATCAGCCACGCATTTCTGGTTCTTCTTAAAGATTTTCCTGCATGTAACTCTCCTGGGACAAGGGAGGCACATGTCTCTCCTGAGAGCTGAGTGTGAAGAGAATGACTTCAATAACAAAGTTCTTTTCCCTGAACTGGACCCTCCTCAGCAGTCATCAAGTTTGGGCTTCTTAGGAACGACAGGGCACACCTTAGAAGCCCAACATCAGACCTTCCCCTGCTGCAGGAACGACCTGGCAGCACCATGTGCCCCGTCGTCCCTGCAAAGCTGCCGGTCTCAGTCCTGCCCTCCCTGCACCTGCTCGTCCATTTCAGGCTGACAGGAGGTGCCCGCTGAGCACAGTCAGTTGGGGGAGCTGTGCGGTCAGCGCCTGTGTGGGGTCTAGAAGTCTATGTTGCTCTGCTGGTATTGACTGCTGAGGCGCACGACAGAACACAGACCTCTTTCCCAGGCACCTCAGAGGCCCCCCACAGCTGCTTTCTCCCTTACAGCCCTGGTCGTAAAAGCAGAGGAAAAAAGCAAAAACCTGTGAAATGACACTGACATTCAGTATCACCTGAATAGCAACCAAATAAAGCATTTAAGTCTTCTCAGTAAAAACCTCATCCAAGTTACACACTTTGCATTTCAAATCCCCATTATTACATAAAGGGGGAGAGGATTATGCACACCACATTCTGTATGGCCTCTGAGCTTCTGGAAATGATCCTGTCATTCCCACAAAAGCTATTCTGGGTCGGGCATGGTGGCACATGCCTGTAGGTGGCAGCCTAGGAGGCCACGGCCAGGGTCAGGGTTTGAGTCCCGCTAGGGGCACGTAGCAAGACCTAGCTCCCAAAAAATAACTGGGCGTGGTGGCGCGCGCCTGTAATCCCGGCTACCTGGGAAGCTGAGGCTGAGGACTGCTTGAGTCTGTGGTACCCCGGGCAATGCGAGCCTGCGTTTCCGCAGGCAAAAATAGTGAGACCTAGTCTCAAAAAAAAAAAAAAAAAAGAAAGAAAGAAAAAAAGCTATTCTGATCCCACAGACAGACTTCCTTGTCACTCTCCTCTAGAAACATCTCTGGCTTAAGGTGACACTAATGATGTCATTACACCCCGTTCGCTTCCTGTCAAACACGAGTGCTTCCCATGGACAGAAGGGACAGTCAGCAGGTGAAAGTGCCAACAAGACGCTGCCTTTACCGCTGCTCATGTGCACGGGGGAGGGCTTCTTCTCACTCATCCTCTCGTGGTTGGTGGGAAAGGCAGCCGGCTCCCGGTCTGCAGAGGACAGCAGACCAGAGGCTTCCTGGGGAGGATGTGCCAGGAATGTCTCTTTAGGCACCTGGACCATGAGGTTGGACAGCGTCTGGTCTAGAACGTCCTCCTCAGCAATGTACGTGTACGGACAGTATTCTCGGGTCCTGGAGTAGATGTTAGCATTGTCATAACAATCAGAGCAGATAACTCGGGTACTGGTGCCACCTAAGAACAACACAGGAAAGAACCCAAACATCCTTTATGTTAAGGAATCACGGTGAAGTTCCCTTCAACAGTTGTCATTTTCATCACAGCTGGCATTTATTTAACATCTCACACCGATGCAGGTTCTGAGATCTGTCTGTGGATTAACTAATTTAATCCTCACAACACCCCCATGGTGTAGTCACTATACGTGCCCCACTGTCACAGGCAACAACACAGTGAAGTCAGGTAACTTGCCCAAACACACGTTTCCAGAGCAGGGAGCTGGAGTCTGAAAGTAGGCTCTCTGGCGCCAGAGCCCATGTTCCTGAACTACATTAAACCATCTCTGTCCAGCCTGGATAAAGTCACACTCAAATTGAGGGAGCCAAGATAAAGCTGGCTGTGCTACAGGGCACATGTTTGGCTTAAGCAAACTACAGCAGAGAACAAGGAGTTATGATGACTTCACTTCACAAAAGCCTGTATTACTTTTGTGAGTCAAGAGGTTAAGCAATACCAATTGCTATATGTACCCCTAGAGAAAGCCGCTTACGGTCAAGAATCCTGCCTGACAATGTGTACTTGGCAGAAGTAAAGCTTTAATAATAAACTCCCTAGACTGCTGTGTGCTTTGAAAATGGAATGATGAAAGAGAGGAAAGAACAAAAAATAAGGAGCAATTTACTTAGTCATGATTAAGCAAGAGCATTGTGCTATTTCCCACAAATTTCAAGGCTTTCAAGTATTTTTTTTTAAAAAGTGTGAAATGCTTTGACCATACAAGGTCAAAATAAAATCAATTTTGTAATTAAATTTACCAACTGACTCAACAGAGATGCCTGGTTCACTCAACCGATAAATTCTCTGTAGAATGGACCTTTCATTTGAATGGACTTAAAGTATGACATCAATCTGCTGAGAGCATCCATGAGAATCTTAGAAGAAGTACTTTGAAAATACTGTTTATTTTAAAATGATGAAATTCAACCTCGGATCTTACGTAACAGTTTCGTGGTCACAGAACTGGAAAGGGGAGCTAGGCACCCTTAGTTCCTCTAGCCTTCAATTCACCTCCCCAGCCTCTGCCACACCCCTGGGTGGGAAGAGAAGAAGTGCTGAGAAATTGGGTTCATTTAATCAGAAACATCTGACACTATCTACTTGTCAGCAGGAGCAATAGGCCTGCCCTGGTCATGGTCCAGAGGCCTCTCGTGCCTAGAAAGGATCAAAGGGAATCTTCTTCCTGTACCAACAGCACGTTGGCTGGGGGCCTCGCCGTGCACTCCAATCCCTTGCATGAGGTGTTCCTGTCTTCTGCTAAGACATTAATCAGTTTCCATCTATTCGCATGAGGTCAAATGATTTCCCTGGTTATTTTACTTGAAAGTAATGCTTCAGTCGGAAAAACTGTAACACCGAAAAATCAGCTCCCGGGGGCAGGCAGAAACTCTAACAGATACAATGAAGAGTCCTTACCATCAGCAGCTTTGTGCAAATATCCGCTGGCTGGAGGCATAAGTTGCTGATGGCTGCCTGCCTCAGAGTTGCTGTAGCCTTCCTGCGGCTCAGAGAGGGTTCCTTGGGAAGACAAGTAGCTGGGAATGTCTGCAGGCAGATTAAGTTCCTCTGTAAAAGAGACATCTGTAACTCCTACGTCAAGGCAAGTAACTAAAGCCAATTCTCAGAAGATTGTTCTGTGAAATTTGAAATCACTGGCCAGCAAAACGCTAGGTACCTCGGAACTCAATACTTGGTAATATTTCCCTCTAAAATATTTCTCACTAGAATGTTTATCAAATCTTTAGCTTTACTTTAAAAAAGCAATACCAAAAGAAAGAAAACAGAAAGTCTTTCCAGATATAGTTTCACAATCTTTGTGGGTGGACCTCTTTGCTCACGAGATTTTGGGGGGAAGGGCATTAAAGACTGATCAGTCATGTCCACTATTCCCTCCAGGGAAATCTCCGTGACAATAGCCTCAGGCATTAAAGGAAGAGCACACCTATGATGCATCTGTAAGAGCAAAGTTTTGGAGCAGTGTCTACCATGCTTGGGAGTTAGTTATCAGCCAGGCTCCTGGACGTCAAGGAAGTTAGACATTTTAACAGGAAAAACTCTTCCTTCCACCACACATAAGTAAATATTCGAGGTTTCTCAGACTGTTCTACAATGAACTCTACACCACATTCTCAACTCAGATATAAGGCACAAGAGTCAGCTGGGGACCACCTACCTGTGTTGGTGATACTGTAGTCTTCATTTTTCCTTCTCATGTGGTAAATAACAATGACCCAGATCAAAGAGGTCCCCACAACACAGCAGACCACAACAATGATGACAATGCCAACTGTGGTCCAACCATCATCTTCATGCCCAATGCTACTCTGGGAAGAGTCACAATTAGTGGATGAAATGACATTTAGGTAAATGTGACCACGTTCTGTCCCCAGGGTGTTGGACATAATGCAGGTGTATTTCCCAGCATCTTCCAGCCCAGCATCCACAATGATGAGAAGCTGGTTGGCTGCAGCAAAGAAGTGGCGTTCTGTGACCAGGAGCGGCCCATCATCTTTGGTCCAGTTGAGGCGGGGGGCAGGACTCCCTCCAGCTATGCACTGTAACACTGCCGTTTCCCCTCGGGTCACTGTCTTATCCTCCAGGGGTCTAACAAATGAAGGCGTTTCTAACAAAAAGATGTATTTAAAAAATCATATTAATCATACTAAGCAATTTCCTTAAATGCCAGTGAGTCAGACAATGACAACAGGTTATGATGGAGTAAGCTCCTCCACATATTCACAGAGGATCAAAAGTTTCCAAAAGTCTTTATATTATTTCAATAATTTCATCTTGGGTCTAGATATCCTAACAAATTCAGAGATTTAGATACAAAGATGTTTATTATGAAATTACTTGCAATTTTAAAGATTAGAAGTAAATCTTAAAAACCTTTTTAAATTCTAGCAGAAAAATGCCAAGTAAACTATAGTACAGTTACATGATATTTTATGAACGCTTTTTAGTAGGGTAACTCTTGTGATACAAATAGCAGAAAAGAGTAGGTATATATAAGTATACAAAAATGAGTGCTATATAAAGGTCCAAAATATGCCAAAATGTTTCAGTAACTTTTCCTCCTTTTTTCTCTAATGCTCTATGTATTTTGTATTTTTAAGACAGTAAACTATTTTTCCGATTATACAAATAAAGAGAAAACAACACACTTTAAATTTAGAACAAACAAAAAAAGACACCTAGCACAGGAAAAGAAAAGTAAAAAGTAGAATTGACTTGGATATTAATTCCATGAATAAATTTATTCATAACCAAAAAAAAAAAAAAAACAACAACTAGTCAAGGTATGGAGAAGATATTTGACCAGAGGACAGGAATAAGAACACAATGGATGAACAGGAAACCTACCCAAATTTTTAATGTTTTAAAAACTGCACAAGGGAGAAAAGAGCTAAACTATCTTGAGTTCTCTGGATGCAGTGTGTAAGCCAAAATGATAACCTAAGAACTTTAATTTTCAAGCTGGGCACGGTGGCTCATGCCTGTAAGCTTCAGCCTATGAAGCAGCTGGGGCTAGGGATCGCGGTTTGAGTCCCATTTGGGGCAACACAGTGAGACTTAGTCCCAAAAAATAGCTGGGCGTGGTGGCGCACACCTGTAATCCCAGCTACTGGGGAAGTTGAAGCTGAGGATTGCTTGAGTCTGTGCTACCCCGGGCAACGTGAGGCTGCGGTTCCATGAGCAAAAATAGTGAGACCTAGTCTCAAAAAAAAAAAAACAACTTCAATTTCCAATTCATATTATAAATTCCCCTAACTCTGCCCTCAAGACTTACCCCGATTACAGTTATCTGATCCATAGTATCCTAGGCTGACATTAAATTGGCAGAGCAAAGGTGACCAAGATATAAGAATCACAACTGAAATCTTGCTGGGCATGGTGGCTCGTGCCTGTAAGCTTCAGTCTAAGAAGTGGCCAGGGCTAGGGATCACGGTTCGAGTCCCGCCTGGGGCCCG
>PVHY01016758.1:13389-33092 GCA_004024945.1 Uropsilus gracilis
AAAAAAAAAAAAAAAAAAAAAAAAAAAAAAAAAAAAAAAAAAAAAAAAAAAAAAAAAAAAAAAAAAAAAAAAAAAAAAAAAAAAAAAAAAAAAAAAAAAAAAAAAAAAAAAAAAAAAAAAAAAAAACCTGAAATCTTAAGCTTAGACTTCTATTGCCATTAAGAATAGAATGAACTCCAAATAAACAGGCTTCCACGCAAGCAGGAACATACCTAAGACTGTAAGGGAGGCATTTGCCGAGAGGCCTCCTGCCGTGTTCTGTGCCATGCAGCTGTAGATCCCCATGTCCTCTATTTTCACGTTTGCAATGAAGAAGACATCGTCCTCAGGCATGACGTGCATGCGTCTTTCCCGAGCAGCAGGAAAGTCAGTACCACCATCTTTCTGCCAGGAAATCTGTGGTGCGGGGTGCCCCTCTGCAGCACATTCTAATCTGGCCATGGCACCAGTGCGAATAGTTAGATCCATTGGAGTCTTCAGAAAAGATGGCATCTCTGTTCCAAGAAAGACCAAAAAAAAAAAAAAAAAGAGGGAGAATATAACACGCATGCACGCACACACACACACACAACTCTACTGCACAAAAAGTCAGCTGCTACAATGCTCCATTTCTATGAAAAGATAGGTCCTTGCACTGATAATGAAGTCAACTTCAGAGGCCATCTCTTCTCGCAGAAACTCAGAGTGTCTAGGATGATAGGTGAAGGATGGATACAAATCTGAAACCTATTCTAGAAACTGGTATTTACTGACTCCCTCACTTAGAGACTGAACTTCCCAAACAAACATCTACAAAGTTTTCAGTTTTCATGCGGTTGCATGATTGAAAAAAAAAGTGCCTTCAAAAATCTCACAAAACAGACATAAAGTCAGCTTTTGGTTACAGAGTGCCTAAGATGATGTAGTTATTCAATCTGATAAGCAACAGATAGATCAAACTAATTTGGAGGGGGTTTTCAGTAGTCACAACAAAGAGCAATAATTTTGAGAACTGATTGTGTGTGATGACATTGAGACAATAACTATCATAGACCCAGCAATGTCCTAAATACCAGTTACAGTTATTAGAAGGTCCTGGGAACAGTGTCAAAAATAAATTTCATTGTCTTCAGAACACACATGGTTCTAGAAGGAAAATGGAAATTTCAACAGAATTTTATCAAAAGCACAAATAAAAGTGAAAGCAGCCCGCTTCCTGAGGCCGTGGATTTCAGTCTACCCTTTAACCAAAAACAATCGGAGGCAGCAGGTGGGCAAATTGGCAATGCAATAGATACAGTTCACAGTCCTCAAGACCAAGACAGTATGCTCTCCCCTCACACACCTGGGTTAGCCCCACTTTCTTGGTCAAGCAGTTCAAAATCTGAACATGAAAAATTCTTCTAACTACAAAACTGTCCAGGATCATCGTTCCTTACCATTCACGGTCAGTTTGGCTTTGTGGGAATAATTAGAACCGAAGTGGTTAGTAGCAATGCACTGATATTTTCCTTCATCTGTGAAATTCACACTGAAAAGATGTAAGACACTAGTATATTCCAGAGCTGCTCCAGCTGGCTGCTGATATCGGACAAAATTCTCAACCTCAGCATCATACAAGATCTCGCTGTCCTTGCGCCACACAGTGGACATGAGCGAATCGCTGCTGCTCGCCGCAGTGCACGTCAGAGTCACATTCATGCCTCGAAGAGCAATCGTGCTCTCAGGATGCCTGCTGATCTGCGGCTTCAGAAAATCATCTAAGGGGAGGAAATGGAGCAAGAGTCCAGTCAGTTATATTTTTGCTTCTATAGATTAAGTAAGTGCAATTATAAGTGTCAGAATCCAGACAATGGGTCTGACTGTCCCCTTCCCCTCTCCAGAAAACTTCAAGTTCTTGTCACTTAAGCCGTAAGAAAATGCATCAAAAATATAAACCGTAAGAAAAGGTACATTGAGACAGTGTTAGTGAAAACAAAAGCTAAGGGCTTGCTGTCTTATGGGCCAATGATGGTGGCACTTTTCAATATCCACTTTAAAAAAAACCCTACTTTTGAATGAATTCATGTAAAGAATTGTACTTTTTGGTTCAGAAATTTTATTTCCACATATTTATTCTAAAACAGAGAAGCCCACATTAAGATGCCATTATACTGTCATTCAAAATGACAATCCAAGAACACACAGGAGAAAAAAAAATGCCTATATGTTAAGTCAAAGAATACAAAAACTGACCTATTATTATATAATATAAAATGCTAGTGAATTAAGTACACAGAGAAATGGAAATAGATATGGTAGTGGGAAAGACTGGTTTAATTTTTAACTCCATGGAGATCTTAAGTGTAATATACAAAGTTTAAAACAGAAA
This sequence comes from Uropsilus gracilis, assembly GCA_004024945.1. NCBI lineage: Eukaryota > Metazoa > Chordata > Mammalia > Eulipotyphla > Talpidae > Uropsilus > Uropsilus gracilis. The sequence continues at coordinate 15,740 of PVHY01016758.1, forward strand.
TACAAACCACAGACAAAATCTTTCAGATCCACATTCAGGATACTCTGTCTCGCTAGCCACTCCGGGTGTGCACAACTTACATTCACAGAATGTTGGAAGTTATTATCAACCAGCCACTGAAGCAACCACTTCAAATGGCAGTCACAGAGCAAACTGCTTGTGTTCAGAATCCTGCAGGAATAAAGAGGAAACGAAATATCCTTTATTTAATCATGAGTGAGAAAACAAATTCAAACTGTCAGCCTCAATTCCTCCAGTGTTAGTGTCGTGAAGAATGCTAGAGGGGGGGAAAAAAGAGAGAGGGGTGTGGAACAAGGGACCTATTTTAGATTAAAGGGGACTAAAGAGCATTATAACAAAATGCAATTTGTGATCATTACTTGGAAAAAAAATGGTCAATATAAAGAATATTTTTGGCCAGACATAGTGGCTCATGCCAGTAAGCAGCAGTCTAGGAAGCCGCGGCCGGGGTCAGGGATCATGGTTCGAGTCCCACTGGGGGCACGTAGCGAGACCTAGTTCCAAAAAAATAGCTGGGCATGGTGGCGCACACCTGTAATCCCAGCCACCTGGGAAGCTGAGGCTGGGGATCGCTTGAATCTGTGGTACCCCAGGCAAAGTGAGCCTGCGGTTCCAAGGGTAAAAGTAGCGAGAACTAGTCTAAAAAAAAAAAAAAAAAGTATTTTTGACAATGGGGAAATCTTAATAGGATCAGGTACTATCATTTCATCAACAGCAATTTCACAAGGTGCAATCATGGTGGTCATGCAGGCCTTATTCCTTGAAAATGCACATTTAGGAGCACTGCTTAGAGCTGAAGCATCATGCTGTCTGCACAGGACTCTTACATGGTCATACAAAAAAAACAGTGTGTGTGTATATATATATGGGAAGGGGCAGACAGGGAGAAAAGGGTAAGGAGAAAACAAGTAGCAAAAGTTACCAATTGGCGAATCTGGGTAAAGACTGTTACTTTTTTTTTTTGGAGACTAGGTCTCGCTATTTTTGCCTGTGGAACCGCAGGCTCATGGTGCCCGTGGTACCACGGACTCAAGCAATCCCCAGCCTTAGCTTCCCAGGTAGCTGGGATTACAGGTGTGTACCACCGTGCCCAGCTAATTTTTGGGACTAGGTCTCTCTGTGTTGCCCCGAGCGGGACTCTAACTGCAATCCCCAGACCCCGCAGCAACTCCATAAGCTGTCACTTACTGGCACGTGTCACTGTGCCCAGCTTGAACCTTTCTTTAAATTTTTACGTTTACAATTTTTCCACAGAAGTGATGGGAAGAGCTCACTATGTATAACATACAGACATCTCTGTCACAGAGAGAATATAGTTCCAAATCTTTTCATTAAGGTTGAAAACACTTGAGCCTCATGGCAATGTGTACTACAACTTAAGACCTACTGAAGAATTATTTGTAGTCTATGGTAGGCCTATAAAACATATCTGAAAAACTGGTGTTTTCTTTTCATTACCCCTTTAAGGCCGATCCACTTGTAAGCAGAGAAATAAATGATCTGGGGAACATTATAACTTACTTTGTGTGCGTCATCAAAACCCTCATAATTTTAAAGTTTGATGTAAAGGAGATACGGTCTGGTTCCCAAATTCAGTCTTTAATAAGAGTATTTCAAAAGCCATTATTTTGCCGAGGGTAATTTTAATTAAGCAGGTCATTGTAATTAAGAATTATTGAAATCAAGAATTATTTGTAATTAAGAATTCTTAAGCTATTCATCCACTCAAAAACATTGTTTCTGAATAAAGCATGGAGCCTGACACAGACACCACTTAGCTCATATTATTTCCCTTTATTTCTTTTCCTCTTGTATCTTCCCACCCTTCACACACTAACTGCGCTGGCCCTGCCAACAAGTGCCTCACAGCGTACTCTGAGTTCTCTCAACAAGAGTGTGGACAAATAAACACCAAAGCAGTAACAGTGGCTGTCTCTGAGTAGTGGGGATATGGAGTCTTCTCTCCCTCTTGGTTTAATCGTATTTTCTAGTTTTTCTTTAATTACTACATAACTTTTTGCAAAATAACCCTCACCCAATATTTATGAAGAGCTCTATATGGGATACAAAAAAGAATAAAGAATGAAGAGATGTTAAATGCTAAATGGTGACATTAAAAATACTATAAAATCTGCCTGTAATTCCAGCTATCTGGGAGGTTGAGGTTAGGAATCACTTGAGTCCGCGGAGTTCAAGACTAACCTGGGCAACACAGCAAGGCTTGATTTAAAGCAAATCAGCTTCTCAGTAAAAAGACTGCATTAGTGTTCTTGCACTCACAGTTTGTTCAAACCTGCTCCCAAGTGACTGAATGAAAACAATCCTTGCTTCCACAGACTATCTCAATTGTATTTTAAACTAAACTTTCACAGTAAGAAGCTTCTTACTAGTCATGAGATTATCACAGGCAAATAAAGTAACTGTAAAGTGTGCCCTTACAAGTGGAAGTAAGTCTAGAGGAAATAACTCAAAATATCTTAATAGGCCAAAAGGAAAAAGAGAAACCACTCCTAAAAATCTGGCAGATTTTCATCAGCAAGATTCCATATTTTAATTTTTGTTATCAATATTATTCAACTTTTACTAATAGCCAGGCTCCGTGCTGACCATCTCAAATCCCTCCAAACTTCCCAAATGTTCTCAAAGGAAAAACCCCAACTCCTCGTGAGCTAGTTAAGTCCTATACGATTTGGTTCCTTTTAACTCTCTGACTTCATCTCTTACCACTTTCCCTTTGTTCTCACCTCCCAACTGCACCATCAGCGCTTCTGCTATTCTCCAAACACAACAGGCAACCTCAAGGCCTTTTTACTTTCTCTCTTCTGTATCTGCAACACCCCCTTTATCCAGCAGTCAAGTTAGCCATTTCATCTAAGGGCTGACTCAAACGCTGTTACCTTCAGAAAAGCCTCCTGTAACTACTTTATCTAAAACAGCCATCCCTGTCACCTTTGACCCAATTATTTTTCTTCAGAACATTAAGGGCCTGATGAGATAGTCTGTATCTTCTAGATTACCTTTCTTACAAGCATTTATTGCAATTGACTTTGAGATCAGAGACTCGTGCGTTGTTCATGCTGCTTCAGCATTTGTGATGGGACCTCACCGAATAGAGGGTAAGATTTCCTGAATACAAAAATTACTTTCATCACATAACCCTCAGGGAGGTGCTAGTCCCACTCTAATAAGGGAAAATGAGTCCTAAGCTAAACAATTTGCCAGCGTCACATTGTTAGAGAATGGAAAAAGGATTTGAACCTAGGCAGTCTGACTTCACACCTCCAGAGCATCTCAAGTTATCTACAGTAAAGGATCCATTTTTCAAATGTCCAGTAGATCACCTCATTTTTTTAAACTAAAACTGTCACAGTAATGTCAGCCTGCTCTCAACTAAAGTTTCTCAACACTTACTGAGCACCTGTTCTCATCTCATCAGGAACCTGTGCTGGTCCACAGACCTTCCTTTGAAGAGCGTTTGGGAAAAGCAAAATAGACTGTTAACACCCTGCTGATTTTGAGTATCTGAATCACCTGAGTTTAAAATTAACCACTCCTCCCCCAGGAAATCTCTAAACCTTTAAGAGCAATTAACAAAAAAGGAATAAATATGGTATAAATTATAATTAAAATTTTAAAAATAAATTCATAATATTAAGAGTTGGGAAATGGGAGAATGCTTGTAAAGAGTTTGATCTTACCAGAAGACTCATATCAAGACATTGTCTCTATTTTGGTAAGTGTATTGACAATGGTCATGAAATTGATATGGTTCATGAATAGTTTACAATTAAAGAAAATTTGCTAGTCTAAGAAAAAGTATTGTAATTATAAAGTTATAGTATAATCTATTACAATTATTTAGCAGTTTTTGAACATTTTAGTTCTTGAACAGATTAGAAATGTCTCTGACCATTATATTGAAAGTGCCCATCTCCAAAAAAATGACATCAACACTTTAACTGTAAGCCCCCAAAGGGTTAGGACTGGGAACACATTTCCCATAGTCTAAGAAGGGGGGGGTGGGTATGAAGGGGACTAGCACGGTACACACAGAGCCACAGGAGCAGTGCTTGGGCATCTCTAATCACAAGCCTGGGCAGCACAGGCGAAAAACAGAGTCTGGTGCCACACACCCTAGGCTTCTTGCTGTCACTGTGTTTTTAATCACATCCAGCCACTGACAGCGCTGACACTTTCTGTTTTATTGCCTGAACTGTGTGCCTTTGGAGACTCTTGGGTCATAGTCATCAGACTTTAAGTACAACAAGCCCAGATAATGATCATAATTGGTGATTTAGAACCAGAAACTTAAGTTACTTACAATTCTTTCAAGCGAGTCTGAGAAAAAGCATTTTCTTGGATAGACATTATGGCATTGTTGTTCAAATCTCTGAAATGAACAGAAATAAAACACTCCCAGTCACCATTTCTATAATTAAGTTATATAAACACTTTACATGGTCATGAAAACCTTGCTAGTAGCAAGGATTATTTATATACTGAGCAAAATGGATGCAAAATACTTACAGATGTTCGAGGAATTCAAGGCCAATGAATGCTTTCTTTGTAATTGATTTAATCTGATTTCCTTGTAAGATTCTGCAATATAAACAGACCTTTCTAATAAGACTCCACTAAACAAAATTACCTCATTAAACATTTACCTGTAAAAGGTAGGAAAAAAGCTCAACATCCATTTTTTAAGAAAGCTCCAAAGCTTTATTTATTACTCGCCAATGCAAAACACAGAGTGAAGGCTTCTACAAAGACAGTGGAACTCAGTGAGGGACCTACAAACAACTATCCTCTGCTACAATGGTAGTTTTCACATGTGAAACTAGACCACATGCCCAATTTTCTCCCTTCTCAGCAGATCACCAGGTCAACGAACTTCTGACAAACAGAAGCCTTGGAGAAATTCTCATGGGAGAAAATGTAAACTCTTACTTGAAAGTATTCTCTCTTGTTAAATACCCGTCTCACATAATTGAGCAGATTACTGGTTCAACTCCAGTTTCTCAACACATTTCTTTACTTGAATCTAGTTCCAGAAATAATTTTCCTTTAAGTGCCCCACCACAAAAAGCAAAATAAAAAAACCTCTAAAACAAAAATAAACAACCTAATTTCTTCCTTTAGTGGATGTCGGAAAGCTCAGACTTTCTAGTCACAACAAAGACATTACCCGGTCACACAACAGGTTCTTGAAACTGTAACTTTGTAGACATACATGGTTATTATAAATACTTACAATTTAGTGAGACTTGTGAGTCCAGCAAAGGCTTCACTAGCATCTTCTATGGCCCATGAAATTTCATTGTTTCTTAAGTTTCTAAAAAATTCCAGGGAAAGACAGTTTGTTACTCAACATGCCCATGACACCACAGGCAGCATCCTGGCATGGCAAGGCCAGGTACAGTGCTAATCCTGATCCTTATTTTAACAGTTATTTATGATGAAAACAAATCTCCTTTTTAAGGAGCATCTGTGATAAGTAGGTGAGAAGTTATTTTTGTAAGCTAGGAATTAAGCTGGCCTTGATACATTAAGACACTTGTTAAGAGAGTCTTCCTAGTTAATAATCCTTTACCATCTCAGCATATTAAAAAATATAGTCAGTAGGCTGGGCATGGTGGCGCATGCCTGTAAGCGGCAACCTAGGAAGCCATGGCTGGGGCCAGGGATCCCGGTTCGAGTCCCACCAGGGGCACATAGCGAGGCCTAGTTGCAAAAAAATATACCTGGGCATGGTGACATGCGCCTGTAATCCCAGCTACCTGGGAAACTAAGGCTGGGGATTGCTTGAGTCGCTAATACCCCAGGCAACGTGAGCCTGTGGTTCGACGTGCAAAAGCAGCAAGACCTAGTCTCAAAAAAAAAAGAGTGTGTGTGTGTGTGTGTGTGTGTGTGTGTGTGTCAGAGTCCTGCAAAAAGTGAGAGGATTTCAAGCTGCAGGATATAGTCAACATATATGACTTCGGGCTGAGGGGACTGCTAGGGCCCAAGCCTTCTCCCGGGCCCTTAAATGTAAATGGCTAAGAATAACAACACAGAGTTTCACTCATCAAAGTGAATAAGTACATGTACTCTGGCAAGAGCATGGAATTAAGGCCAGAATTTCTCAGATCTGATCCTAATTTTGCTTTATCTTTATGGCACTGGGCAATCACTTACTTCTGCAATTACTTTGCTAAACTTTAATACTAAAAAGCAATCATCAGGGGTGACTTGTGAAAAGGCTGCAGCTACCTCTGATAGAAGGTCCTGAATTTATACTGGTTTAGTTTCACCTCTGATAACATACAAAAGTGGAAAAAAGTCACTTCCAAGTTTTCAAAGCCAAATCTGAAGACTATTTCATTAAACTTAAAAAATAAAACCAAACACATACTCATCATGCACATATATGAAATTTCACAAAATTATCGTGCTTTCTTTCTTTAGTTCCCAAGATTGGATGCCTCTTTTCTAAGACCTTTCATCAATTCTGAGTCTGATGAATAGAAAGTCCCCTACTGAAGAACTTCTAAGATCTACAAATTCTGTCAGGCATAGTAGTGCGTGCCTGTAAGCGACAGCTTATGGAGTCGTGGCGGGGTCTGGGGAATCACAGTTTGAGTCCTGCCAGGGGCAGCACAGGGAGACCTAGTCCCAAAAATAGCTGGGTATGGTGGGGCACTCCTGTAATCCTAGCTACCTGGGAAGCTGAGGCTGGGAAATGCTTGAGTCCATGGTACCACGGGCAACGTGAGTCTGCAGTTCCACAGGCAAAAATAGCGAGACCTAGTCTCAAACAAAAAACTACAAATTCTTACTCATTACTTTTATTCTGCTCTATGTTAGAGATCACTATATTTCATTAAAATATCTAAGCATAATAAAGTTATGGGTCATGATCATTTATACCAAGTCAATTTACAGAACCAAGAATTTCGGAATTGCAATGCCTTGGCAACAAGCCTAGGTCTTTCCTTCACTGAACCAAAGACTAAGAAAATGACAGCTAGAAAAGGCTAAGTGAGTTCATTCCTCTCCTAGTATGGGAAAAAAGTGCGCAAGATTATTTTAAACAGATCTGAGCTCTAATATGGGCCCAAACACAAACTATGTGACTAAAACAAATCATTTTAATCTCTTTATACCTCAACCAATCATGTGGAAAAGAGCAGTAACAGCCTAGGACTGGAAGACACAGGGTACAGATTAATTAACTAGGATTTAGTTTTTTCCTGTCCAAAGTCATCCAAGTCCAGTCAACAGGCCTCCTTGTGAGAGCTGCTCCCAATGCACCCCCCCCACATCACTTGGGACAGGAAAGTGCGCGTTTCCGACACTAATAACTGTTTCATTCCCCAGTAATGAGCACAACAAGGGATGCTTTGCTACCTAGTAGACTGACTCAGAATTAAAGTATGAACTGAACTGGGCAAATTCTAAGACTAAAGGGAGGTGGTGGGAGGACCACAAAATACTAGCACCCATAAATGTGCAGGCAGACTTACTGTTTTACTTGCTTTACTGATTTTAAATATTAGAGGGAAAAAAGACAATATACTCACAGTGTCTGAAGATTGGAGAGAAACCTAAAGACACCATCAGCTAGATGACTTATTCTGTTGTCCCCTAAATTCAATCTCTCCAGTAAACTCAAACCCACAAAAGCAGATTCATCCAGGCGGGTCAACTGGTTGTAGGACAAATCCCTAAAAAGAGAAAATGTGTAACGTAAGAAATTCATTTTATTTTAGCTTGTTCTTCACGCTCTTATCCTAAGAAATGTCAAATAAAGAGGGATGGTATGGCTCTTTACTGGGCCTGGCAATGACTCACTGCAACCTGCTCTAGTCTCAGCCTCCCCTAAAACACCACCCAACACTCACAGTTCGGACAGTCTCTGACAGAACTCCCATGCGTCAGGGCTGATCCTCTCAACTGCATTCTGGCTCACATAGAGCTGCTGTAACATTCGCAAACCATAAAGCCACCCCTTGTTCACTTCGGTGAGGTTATTATGCTCCAGCTCTCTGTGAATTAGAGACGGCAAAGAGAAAATGTTTTAGGACAAGGCATTTCAGTACATCGTACAAAACGAGTACAAAAATCTGTGCTAGGTTTTGCTTAGACAGGCATAAATTTTTGTTCAACTCAAATGAGTCAAATTCTATTAAAGTATTTCTATTTTACTTAAATGTCAATGCCAGAAATGCTAAAATATCAGATCTATAAAATTATCATGCCAAGAAATACAATATACCTGTTCTAGATGCATTCTGATCATTTTTATCAGTCAAAACATTAAGAGAAAATAAACTTTTTCACACTATTATTTTTCAAAAAATTTTTTCTTAGATCACAACCCCAAGGTTTTCCACCCTATCAGCTGTGACCTGTCACCATATTCCCTTTTCCCCATCATTCCTTCTCTCCCATCTTGCCTCCCCACCTCCTTTGCTGTAAGTTATATAAGTTAAAATATAAAACTTTAATATGAAATGCTTGGAAATTTTTGAAAAAAAAGTTTGGAAAAACTGATGACAAAGATACCAGATGAGCTAATAAAGCTTAAAAGGTTTTGAGGTTTTGCATACATTTATTTCAAATCAGCAAGCAGAGAGAGAAATTTTTTGAGTCATTTGACACTTAAAGATCCTAGTCTCACTCCTTTCCTATTAATCTCCTAGTCTAGCTCCTCATACTTACAGTTCTTCCATATTATCCAAGCCAAAAAAAGCCCCATCTTTAAGTTGGCTAATTCCATTCCGCTGCATTTTCAAAGATCTTAAGGAGTCAAGTCCTTGGAATGTGAGACCTTCCACAACTTTAATTCTGTTTCTTTTAAGTTCCCTTTAATTAAAAGAATACATTTAAAGTCAGAAAATGGTTTGGTGATTTGCTCTACTACTAGAGCAAATTTTTTGATTGTTAATCAAAAAGAAAAAAAAAATTATACATGGAAATATTATGCCTTATAATCAATTCAGTTACTTACAGAAACTGAAGATGAGGTAGCTTGAAGATCTTGGGTGGAATCATGCTAATTCTGTTTCGGTTTAACTTTACCACTAATAAGGAACTTGACAAATTATCAAAGCAACCAGCCTCCAAGACTGATATCCTATTATTACTCAAATTTCTAAAATGAAAAAGAACACAACAAAACATGTGAAACAACTAATTCTACTTCTGGGAAACTGCCCAAAGTCTTTGATATGAGCCCCAGACCTACCACTCAGCAACTATATCCAATTTTAAGAATCATTTACATACTTTGTTTCATCAACTATAAAATAAGTGTAACACCTAGTTCATTTGGATTATAAAACAGTATGTAAAAATAAGCTTTGTAAACTGTAAAACATTGGCCCATAGCTAATTATTATTATCATCATCACAGAGGGTAAATCACCACATAACAAACCATTCTTATTTACCTTTTAGAAAATGGTTAGCTTAAAAAAAAAAAAAAAATCAGGAATTAAATCCTAAAATTATCCCACATATTCACCATTATTTTCTGACAAGTGACCCTTCTTTTGAGGGGAGGAAAAAAAACTAAAAAGGTGATCCCAGGCTTCACGTAAGCATATCAAATTAGAATAAATAACAGGCATGTCTAGAGAGCATATATCAATAATAGAAAATATACTCTTCAAAGTAGATCTAAACTCTAGTTTACTTACAGGTATTTAAGCTGCATTCGAGGAAATGAAGATGTCTTGATTTCTGATATCATATTTGAGCTGAGATCTAAATTCTCAAGAGCAGGGTAAAACTGGAATGCCTCTGCATTTATTTCTGGGATCATATTATGGACTCTACAAAACAAAGATAATATTGAAGCTATTGTGAGTGACTATATAATAAGGGAACATAAATTAATAAATTGTGTACTACTCATAATTTGAATGAAACATCTGAAATTTTGTATACTTACAGTGACAGTAGAGTAATATTAGATGTTGGTTCTCCAAAATAGGGAATTTCTGTTAGTTCATTGTAATTCATTTTCCTGGAGAGATGGTAAATGTACAAGTAAGAAAATTGTCACCTCTTGAGTTCTGATTTCTGACTAATGTATATTCTTTAGGATAGGTGCCAACTTTGAAAAAAGTTTGTGACTCAGAATGAGTTAATTATGATAAAAATATATTGTACTAGCCAGGCACGGTGTACTAGTCTATAAGCACCAGCCTATGGAGCGCAGCTAGTACTGGGGATTGCAGTTCGAGACTCACCTGGGGCAACATAGCGAGACCTAGTCCCCCCCAAAAAATAGCTGGGCATGGTGGTGTGTGCCCGTAATCCCAGCTACCTGGGAAGCTGAGGTTAGGGATTGCTTGAGCCTCCAGTTCCACACGTAAAAATAACAAGACCTAGTCTCAAAAAAAAAGTACTACTGAAAAGTGGGAAATTTTAATAGCAAATGTGTTTTCAAGGGAAAGATCTACAACTGATATCGATATTAAAGTTAGGAAAATATTTAAAAACATTCAATATTTTAATATCAACAAGGTTCTCTGAATAGTTACATTTCTGACAGCTAATTTGAGTTCTTATGTGAAGAATGATTAACTCATTCATATTCTTTACATATATATGCACATGTATATACAATAAAATGCAATTATATAGTTTATAATATACAATCTATATATTCCTCTATATATCTATAAATAGTTAATTTACATATTTCTATGCACATATCTATAAATATATTTATATTATATAAAGCTTAGTTGTCCTTTATTTACTACATATATATTAGGAAGGAGTGCTTGAGAACACATTAATTTACCCACCAAGAAATGAAGTTTTGATTAATTTTACAGGTGGCCTACATCACCAACTTATCTGAGCAGCTCTTTAAACAGACTATCAAATATTTTAGCACAAATCTAACATAACCACATTTCATTAATCTGGATTTCAGTCTCTGAACAATGTCAACACTCTAGAGAATACAGAAGAGAAACCAGAAGGCCTCCAAGAAACCAATCAGAAGTTACAAAGTCCATGTAACAAAGCTCATGCACTTTCCACTGAAATAGTCCTTTGCTCAGTCTATTTTTTCCGCTAACAAGTTTGTCAGTTACTCAGTACTCAGCAAACAAGGAGCAATAAATATGAGGCAGGAAAGGAGAGAATGCAAGGACAATGAGAAGCTACCCATGTCAGCAATAAATTAAAAAGAAAAACAAATGTGGGAGTTCTAGGGGTGTTCAGCATAGAGGCAAATAGGTCTATGTATGGCAACAGTCTGTGCCCTGGGAACATCCCAACACAGTAATTGGTATCAATATTTTAGAAATTTTCTCCAGAAAATACAAAACAACATATCTCCACGTTAAAGAATGATTTCAGTAGGTGGGAAATTGAATTATACTACCCACACCCCAGATGATACGAAAAATGACATTTAAAAATAAATAAATCTACATCACTTATGCTTCCACCCTAGATACATCCAGGTATAAAGTTTATATAACTAGGTGTTTCACTGGCTGTAACTTGTGAGAGAGGAAAATACTTTGAAGAGGGGTAAAAAAGAAATCTTAATTTTGGCCCCAAGAAAGAAAGTAGAAAGTAGATTTTTAGTTTGTTGAAATCGCCAATCCAATGGCACAGTTCCCAGAGTTTGACAGCAACAGTTTGGTACAGATTTTTAAACAAATGTCTTTTAGTTTTTTCCTTTGATTTTTGACAGCATTTCTTGATTGGACATCTCAAATTCATAAATCACTAAATTACCTCCAGGAATTTAATGCAAATGTAAATAAAAGTAACTTACACTTCTTGTAGTGTCTGAGAGTCCAAGCTGATGTTCCAGTTAGACAATCGATTATGACTCAAATCCCTAAATGAAGGCAAAGTTTCGCTTTTAGTTTAACAGAAGGCAGACTTAAAAAAAAAAAAAAAAAGTAAAAGTAAAAAAAGCTCTCTCAAATGTGAATTTGAATAGTATAGACAAAAAAGAAATATTTACTAGAAAATGAACAAAAATGTATCCAGATTTCAAAAACAGTTATTTTATCTTTAGGTGGTTTTTCAAAACTGATGATTGAATATATCATATGGTTCAATAATTTAAAAGTATAAAAGGCTACACAGCAGTCTCCCCATCCTTGTCTCTAGTTATCCAATTTCCCTACCAACAACAAATGAAAATATACCATATTATGCAATCTTCTTAGATAATTTTATGGATGCACCAGCAAATTATCACACAAATACTTTATTGTTTTACTCTTGCTATCTTCTCTTAATACATTTTGCAGATCATTTTGAAGCAGTATTATGGCTTCTTCATTCCTTTTAGTAAATATCATACTTTATATACTTTTGAAAGAAATATTTTAATAATTACACTTTTTAAAATAATATGTTAAACTTTATTTAGCTAGAAATAAACATGAAGACATTTCACAAGTCAAAGAATGAACTTCTGTATTAGAAAAAATGATCTAGCTTCAGAGAAGGGTAATTTATCTCCAAATTATGTTAATGATGGTGGTAGCAGTTAACACTCAGGTGCCAGGCATTCTTCTATTTCTTAATATTTACACATATTAACTACCCAAAGCCATATATTTATGAGACAAATACTTTACAAATTTCACTTTTCTAATATAGAAACAGGCAGAGTGATTAATTTATCAATATAAGATCACACAGCTGAATGAGGAAGCTATAAACTTGAAATTCCATTTCACTTCTAGCAAGCAGTTTAATTTGATAGGGATTCACTGAAATTAGTCATGAATCTAAATATTTAAATAGGCTTAAAAAAATTCACCCTGATGCTTCCTGGAAGCAGAAAAAGCTTAGGTAGAATCCAGCCCACACAGGCTGGCTGCTGAAGAATGTACTATATATATTACAATTTGGAGAGCAAGAGGGAGACACCAGAGAAGCATCAAGGATGGCTGTCTCTCACTGTGCCACCACCGGCAGCTGGCAGATGCATGCAGGTTGGAACCGTGTCTCCATCACAGCAGAACAATTTGTTCTCAGCTAGATTCATGTCTGTCCATCTGTGAAACCTAACCACTTTAAGAACTTCATTTACACCACGCATAACGAACTGTGGGGGGAAAAATTACTTTTTCACCACAGTTCTAATACCTTTAGTCCAAGATATCTAGCACCACCTTTAGTCCAAGATATCTAGCACCAGGTTATCAGCTCAAGGACACTCAAGAAGAAAGGAGCACATGGGAAACAGAAGAGGAAAAAAAGCATGAAATCACTCCTCATACAAAGTTAACATCAGATACTGTATAGTTCACAATTGGTACGAAACAGCGATTTCATAGAAGTGAAGGTAGCTAGGAGGCGAACAGTTCCCATCCTCTGTACAGCAGGCAAACATAGTACCGTTTAATTTTACATCTCATGCTGGCTAAAAGTTAAGCTTTTTTCTTCCGTTTACATTTAAAGACTTTCACTCTAATCCTAACAGCACTCACTCACTACGCTTTTCCAAAACACAATCTTCCCAGCAGCACAGCTCTTGACTATACTAACCCGCTAAGGTTCTCACACAGAGGTCAATGATGACCAGACAATGGCTTAAAGAAAACCATCACAGAAATCTAAACAATCTAATGAAACTCCACACAAGAATGGTCATAAGTCAGTCTGCATTCAGTACCAGTAAAGATTGTCCAAAGATGTCGCCTGGAGAAAGAGGAACTTTGCTTTCATCTCTGAAGAACCTCGAAACTTTTCAGTGGAACCCAGAGGACTCCTGAAATAGTCTGGAGCCCTACAGGATAATGCTATCTGAAGGATGTATGCTTTGCAGCAGCCTCACAGGTCAGAAACCTTCCCATATGTTAGGTTCTTTGTACCCTTCAGCAACAAATTTATTTAAACAGGATTAAAGGACACTAAAGGTGAACTGAAGTACATACCCCAAATAACACTCATGGGATGCAACTAGTATAAAACAGTATATACTAGAGAAACTAGCATACATGTTATACTTACTGAAAGAATGTTGTGTAAAGAGACACTTTCATGTAATATTAAGAATCTTGTTTCTCCAAGTTGAGACTTCAGGTGCTTTACTAAATCATTTATAATGAAGCTAATTTTTTGAAGGTCAAGCCTCTTGCATGTATTGTTTTTCTCCTTGCCTCCCTGCAGCTACTGAAGTCACACTCCTCGCTTGGATGAATACACAGAGACAGCTCGTAGGCAGCATGTGCTGCACACGGATGTCTGCTAAGAACCCCACCTGTCCTGACTGTCTGAGGCGGCCCTGCTGAGGGGCATTTCCTCGCACCTCCATTTCCCCAGCTGCCAGGTGACTTTCACTCTAAGGCCCCATTCAAAAAACTAATCCAGTCAGTGTAGCTGTTTAAGTCATCAAAATACAAGGCATCTAACTAGCATTAAATTAACTAATCAGGTCATCAGCTATTCATGCAGTAAATCTATACTGAACCATGTGCCAGGCAAAGTGCTAAGTGCTAGTGTTATACACACTCAGCAGCTGTTTTATCCCTTTTGAGAGCAGCATTCCTACTACAGAGGTGGAGTCACTCCAAAACCTAAACATAAATTCAGTACCAACTCCACCATCCCTGCCACTAGGAATGTGTAAATTACCTTTCCTCTGTAGTTAAATTTCACTCTGGAATTCAACCATATGCTGTGCTTAGGGAAACACAAAAACACCTTTGCTTTCCATAAGCACAGTTTTCCTAAAGACTGAAATCTGAAGACGTCAAATGAGTTAAACTCCTAAATTAAGAATATGGATAACATTTTAAAGTCTCTCATTACTCCTCCCAGTGACCAATCATTAATTATTAGGCTACTAGTTGTCATAAGTTAATGTTAGTTTGACTGACTTTTCTAAAATAAAAGCCCTGAAATGAAAGACTATCTTTCAAAGATTATCCCCCTTAAAATAGCCCCAAAAATAACACTTAAGAACTTGAAGTAATCTAACACTTGACAAATAAAACCTAAAATCTAGTTTTGTGACATTCAATAAACTTTATTTTTTTAATACCACTAATATCTGAAAATAATCATGACACAGTAAGAAAATGGTCTCAGAAAAGACATTATCTAACTTGTAAACTCAGCTCCCACTCATGCTAATCTACAGGGATGTAGCTGTAATAAATGATGAATTATTAAAGTTCTTGGCATCATGAGAAGCCAGAGGTGCCATTAATGTAGTCACTTAGTACCATCAGGGTGTAAATAATTCATAGGTTTTATACATAAATGCAACAGTCTGAGGAGGAAAATCCAGTTTGGTGAGCTAATTGCAAAGAAGTCCGCAGCAGCGGGAACGCAGACACTTCTGAGTCATCGCCGATCTTATGGTTCTCAAAAATCTGCAGCACCAAGAGGCCAAACTGTGAACAATATCAAAATCTCAGCCTTTTGCAACAAAGTGAAAAGGAAATATGACCAGCTTGAGTATGATGATGCTCTTCAGCCAGCACAATTTGCTCTTTCTTACATGAACAGAGACCCCTGTCCTGTAGGAGCACACCTAGCACCTACTTCCACAAAATAATACTCAGGACCTCACTCACCACCGGTTTCAGCGCTGTGATTGAACATGTTGATGATTGCCATTACTCTTGAAGTCAACAAAGCACAAGGATTGCAAAACAACTCTTAACATTCTGTCTGCACTTAGTTTACTACCAACAGTTTGACACCAAAAGCCGCTCCTTCTTGGAACAGTCAGTCTTCCTTTTCTAATGATTGCTTCTAATCCACTGAGGTAGGGTAGGAAACTCCAGTATCCCTCTGAGTCATCTAAGAAGGAATGAATGAGATCTGAGTGAGAGTCCTGCAAGCATCTTTGGTTTTGAAAGTCCTGCAAGCATCTTTGGTTTTGGTTAAGCTAGAGATGGCTGGAAAAATTAGTAACTATCTTCAGGGCACATAAGATTTTATTACAGCATAAAGCATAATGCTATTCCAAACCAAACTTTCTGTCTTTCATTTGCAACTTTTTTTTTTTAAACTAGGTCTCACTATTTTTGCCCATGGTACCATGGACTCAAGCAATCCCCAGCCTCAGCTTCCCAGGTAGCTAGGATTACAGGCATGCACCACCACACACAGCTATTTTTTGGAACTAGGTCTCGCTGAGTGTTGCCCCGGGCAGGACTTGAACCCAGATCCCCAGACCCAGCCATGACTCCATAAGCTGTCGCTTACAGGCATGCACCACCGTGCCTGGCTTCATTTGCACTCTTATGTGTAATGTGGCATCCAGCACTTTTAATATAAACCCAGAAAGTTGGCAGTAGGAAGATGGGAGCATTCCTTCAGAAAGAGTCAGGTTTTAGTTTTTTCCATCTTTTCCTGAAAGTATTGTTTCATTGAGGTAATACAATAACAATAAACAAACTACATTTAAGAAAGAAAGGTCCCAGTTCTAGGATCTCAGGGAAATCTTTTAACTTCTTTAAATGTCAGTCTCGGTGTTTGAACTGGGGGTGCCTGGCCAGCTGTCTTGACTGCCAGCAGCTTCCACCCCAAAGCCCAGCTTGCGCGGGCTGAGGCTCACAGCAACTGAGTCTCACCTGCGACAGGGAACCACAAGTCCCTTGCCACCCACCAGCAGCTGGGTGAGAGCTCCGCGGAAGTCAGGTGAGGTCTCCTCCCTGACCACCCCCTCAGGCAGCATCTGGTTGCCAAGGCAACGGTCCTGAGACAAAGGGGCAGCTCTGCATTTTGCAACTGAAAGAAACCTTCCCAGCCAGGTTAAGGCTGAACTGAGTGTGTTTGAACTGGGGGTGCCTGGCCAGCTGTCTTGACTGCCAGCAGCTTCCACCCCAAACCCAAAACTCAGAAATCAAGGATACTCACTACCAGAAGCACATAGGCAAAGTTATCCACAACTATATAGATTTCAACATGCCTAATACTAGAGCAGTAGTCACCCAATATGTAGAGCAGATCCGAAAGGAAAACACAGGAAGGAGGAAGACCATAAATACTCAAGCAAGCCCTAAGAAAAATAACTTCCCACCAAAGGATAAACAACCTGAAGAAATCAACTTGGATGACATGGAAGAAATGCTCCATATGTCAGACAAAGAATTCAGAATCAAAATGATGAAAGTACTCAAAGAAGGATAGCCTCTTCAAAAATGGTGCTGGGAAAATTGGACTAAGACATGCAAAAAAATGGACCAAGAAATCTCCCTTACCCCATGTACAAAAATAAACTCAAAATGGATAAGAGACTTAGAGGTCAGACCTGAAACCATAGCATACATTGAGGAAAACTTGGGCAAAACTCTCCATGAACTACAGTTCAGAAATCCCTTTCTGGAAACATCTGCAG
>PVHY01016759.1:0-33006 GCA_004024945.1 Uropsilus gracilis
GGGGGGGGATAGAGCAGGAGGTATAGGAACAGTGCACAGGACAGTATTCACCAAAGGAGCAAGATCACCCACAGGATGCACACAAATAGACCTCTGACTGGAATGAGGACCAGCACGGATGCTACTGCTTGGCCACCTTTACTTCACCCCTCTGCTCTCCAACAGGTGTGACAAGTCTTCCCAAGATGGACCCCCAATGCCACAAATGGGAGAGAAATGACATCAGATCAGCTTGTAAACCCTGTTGGACTTACCAGGCTCAGTAAGCCCAGATGAGAGATTTCAGTTCTTTAGTATAATTGTCAGAAGGAGTGTAGAAAAATTCTCTTTTACCTACCTAGAACAGTGAGAGCAAAGGAAAAGCAGATGATCCGTGCAAGTTGTTATTAAAGATTTTTTTAAAGCAACAACAAAAACCCACGCACATGCAAGGTGTACAAAGTGAATCCACAGCCAACTTAGCAAGCACCATTCCGGAGCTAATAATGATTTGCTAATCTCAAGGAATCTCTTTCAAAATGTGCAGTGAGAAAGTAGCAAGCAATAGTGCATGTTCCACAGCTACAAACTCTGAAAGTCTGTCTTGTCATGTTGCCATCTACCTTCCAGAGTATTTTGCAATTTTCTAAAGAAGGAAGAAGTCATTCACTGCATATATAGGATGTGGACACACCACACTGCAACTCACCAAGACACAGAAGGAACACAAAGCAACCATGTAAGAGAGAAAAAAATCCAGTCCCCACATGGGCACCAAGCCCTTTCCCCCCACTGCCTGCCAGAACACATAATCGTGACTCTGTGTTGTCACTTTCTATGGGTGGTTTTACAAATGCGGACTAGTCTCCAAGTCAGTCCCGTTCTCTTTCCTCTATGTAGTGAAAATTCCCAAAGGCTTCTCCCTCAGAAATGTCACCTCATTCCCCACTGGCCCCAATACCCCCTTGCCATCCCCCACCATCCCTCCTCCTAGGCCTTCCAAGAAACTTAACACTTGCCTTTTGCTTCTCCTCCAGCTTCTGGGCAGAAAGACTCCACGGGATCTCTTCCAGACATTTCTATAGGTTCTCACACCCACCTCCAGTGAGCAGACCAAGGGAGGGGGGGGGGGCCTACACTCACACAAATACGGTTGTAGGGCTTTAATTTTATTTCATCAACTTCCCTTTGCAGCTTGTCTGTCTCGCCCATGTCTGCCACCCGCAGCAGGAGATTAAAAGAACAGAGGAGGTAGGAGTTCTTGTGAGAACCACGGGGATTTTGGCAGAACCTTTATAGGAACCATATGGCAGTAAGTTTGCAGCACATGAAACACTTCTGAAGGAGAAGACAGCATTATTCCCAAGGAATTTTTCTCATTCATCTCAAGTGGATTGAGCACCCTTGCCAAAAGATGGAATGAATATTTTCTAGAAAACTTATATGGACATAGATTATATCTAAACTTGATGCACTCAGCCATAACGGCCATTATTTTATACCCACAATGTATTTCACTAATCCAAAACAAAAGGAGAAAGATAATTATGTAGTATTTCTGATATTCTCAACATATTAATAACCTGCTTATAGCACATTTTATGCATTTTTAATGAAGGGATGAAACTAGAGAAATAGGTTTCATGTTTTTAATCTTTGCAGTGGACCCCTTTAATCCAATGAAAATCTTTTTCAGAAGAACTCCAATATATTAAAAAAAGGTCAAGACAGCAAATCATGAAGCAAAAGTCAATGATCTGGGTCTGCTTCTCAGTGTCTTCCTCACTTTTTCTTCTTTCATCATTTTGAAAGTATCATCCTCAGAATTTTACTTTTTGTTCATTTTAAGCAAGTAAAACAAAGGGAGATACTCATCCCCTGCATTTGTACCAAATATGCTTTACACTTAGAAAGGTTCAGAAAGATAAACTCTGTGTCAGTGGCCTTCCATAGCTCCCTAACCTGACCACATGAGCTTCTTGTATAACCATCCAGAAGCAGGATTCAAATAACAACCCAAACCAGCAATCCTGGAGGAGTCCCTGGGACACGCATCCAGAACAGGCAGTCACAAAGTCATCTGTGAAGGTTGAGACATGGTGAAGGAGGAGAAACGTAATTAGCTGAAGATCGACTCTCCAGCAGGACTGAGTCCTGAAGCAATCTTTTCCTTCCTCAAGATCTGGAGCCCTCTAACTCCCCTCCCTCACACAGAAAGGTTAGAAACAAAATTCCCAGGGGAGTCACGGTCTCATGCCCAACAAGTATGCAGTGGGATATAGAAGCACTAGTAGAATAGACTTGAAATCTAACCACTTAGCAATTGCACAGAAAATAACTAATAAGATTTTGAAAGAATAAATAAACCAGACTGGTCTGGCAAAGTGAAAAACTCAACTGATCACAGAAGACAATCAAGAATGTTCTAGTGAGGATGGACTGGAATACTCACACTACAGAAATCTCTGTATATGGCATGAATTTTTGAAATGTATTTAAACTTAAATTCACTTTTTTATGGAATATATCTGATTTATTTCATAGGTGGCCTAGATTTTCTTCTCCCTAACCTTTTCAGGAATGTACAAAGTCCTAAACATAAGAACTCCAATCACTTTAATAGAAACACTCCTGACCCAAGGCTATCTAACTTAAAACTGGAGTCATAACTTCAGCTGGAGGTATGACTGCAAAGCCTTGATGAAAAAGACAAAGAAAGCACCCTTTTAATGTGTCTATCATTCATTGAGCATGTTAGAACAAAAGACAAGTATTAATATAATTTACTTTCTCTGCCCATGAAGATGCTTTTAAGAAATAAGTCTTCCTGACATACTAGGAAGAGATGTTGAGGTAGTTCATTTGACGGAAGCATATAAGAATAATTTGCATTCTCTGTATTCATTTTAAACTTTTGAAATAAAATTAGTTTTACTTTTCAAAAATGTACTGCTAAATTAGGGGAGAGGAAGAGAATTCCCATATATTTTAAAAGTCATTACTTTTCCCTGGATGAATGACCTTGAAATTTTATCTCATTGTTTAAATCTCCTCAGCTGAAAATGTGGTAGTGGTGATGATGATGATGATGATGATGATGATGATGATGATGATGATGAGATGATGATAAAGAGGAGGAGGAGGAGGAGGAGGAGGATGACGATGATGGTGGTGGTGGTGGTGATAATACCTACATCTGACCTAATCCCATTTCACAAAAGTAGGAAGCAAAACGGTTAATACTGGAGTGCCAGTCAAAGATCCTAGTTCTCCCATCTAGGTCTCAGAATGGGTGGACTCAGTATTAGACCAAGAAATAATGGTGACCTAGCTAGCAAACAATTTAATTTGCTTAAGAATATGCTTTCTCAATATTTTTAAATAATAAAACCTCAACTGATGTTAAAATAGATTATCTACAAGAGATGTTGATGGCAGATATCAGAAAGAACAGCTTGGCTATAGGTCATCAAATTCTATCTTCCATTTGAACAACCTAGCTCTTGCCAAATATTGCAGTCAAGAATTTACCTTGAGTGTCTTGTCACTCTGCCCTCCAAAGCAGCTTATCTGTGGATTTTTTAAAATTATATATATATAATTTTAAAATATATATATACACATAAATGTTCTTGAGAGAAGTTCTGGAAATGTCATTTCTCTCTATCTTTTCAAGTTTCTCAGAGTGAACCTCTAGGGTATTCTAGTGCTCTGGATTATTGACACTCTAGGAAATGACCCAGATGGCTTCCCAATGTAAGCTAAGCCTATGTAAGGTTTCCTCTCTAACAACTTCCCAGCTGAGCTGACCTTTCAATTTAATTTGGTTCTGAGTGGGTCATCCTACCAGACCAGCCAAATAGCACCCGTGTGAATGGCAGCCAAAATCTTCAGCATTGCAAGTCCAACTGGGACAAACAATAGCTTTTAATAAAACAAAAATTAAAAAACAAAAAACAAGGGTGAAAGTGAAAGATGGTATCTCTTAAAGTTGGAACTGATGAACTGGAAGCAGCTGGAGCAGGGCAGGCATGAAGGGGTTATACACCAGGGACTTGGGTGAATGCAACCTTCAGCATCCTGAACTTCTCCACACTTGCCAGTGATTCTAAGATGTATATGTAAGTCTGAGTGACTTAAATGTGGAAGGTATGCTCCAGGTTGGTGAAGTAACCAACTAAATAGTTATTGCATGTCAAGAGTCAGAGTTAGCTACTACTATGTAATTAATAAGCA
Source organism: Uropsilus gracilis (assembly GCA_004024945.1). Taxonomy (NCBI): domain Eukaryota; kingdom Metazoa; phylum Chordata; class Mammalia; order Eulipotyphla; family Talpidae; genus Uropsilus; species Uropsilus gracilis. The sequence continues at coordinate 4,216 of PVHY01016759.1, forward strand.
GATACTACATTTACTATGTCTACCACTCTAATCACCAACATCTCTCTATTATAATTTGCTCAATGTCCTTATTTCCTTCAGAAAATGCAACGAACTCTATCACAAGACAATAATAAGGACCATGGACTTTGGGTTCAGACAGAGCTGCATTCAAATCCCCACCACATTGCTCATCAGCGACCTGTACTTTATCAGTCCACTTAGCTCTAAGACTCAATTATTTGTTCTTCAAAATGGGATAATAGTAATGATAGCTTGAAGAGATAGATAGGATTGAAGCCAGCAATCAGGTCTGACCCATAGCAAGCAGTCAATAAATGGCATCTCTTAACACTATTATTATTGCTATGAGTCTGACCCATAGCAAGCAGTCAATAAATGGCATCTGTTAACACTATTATTATTATTATTATTATTATTATTATTATTATTATTATTATTATTATTATTATTATTGCTATGGGTCTGACCCATAGCAAGCAGTCAATAAATGGCATCTGTTAACACTATTATTAATTAATTAATTAATTAAACTGACAGTCTGGGGTGTTTTAAGGGAAATAATGTCCTAGGAGTTATTTTTTCCTCTTACAAAAAGATAACAATTCCTTAGGGCACTCCAGCTAAAGAAGAGGACCCTCAATTTAAATTCATTAACATATGCACTTTTAAAGTATCAAAGTGACAGAAAGAAACTTCCAGGTCACCACAAAATAAATTTAGTTTGTTCTTGCTGCGTTCTTTGGGGAACTGGGGAAGATTAATGTGAAAGTGGGAGAATGAATGTGTGGAGGTTAAGTGTTCAGAAAATTCAATGAATGGGTTACATTTTTAGTCAAAGACTTTTGCACCGACTTGAGATTTTTTTGGATTTTAAAGTTTTAAACTGACTATTGGTATCTTCGAAGAGAAAGATATTTGAACTTCCCAGATTGTGTGAAAATTTGTGGGTGTATTTCACATTTCTGTAGAATAGAAAAAAATAAATTTCAGCAAAGACTCACTCCTGAGAGACTGACTGGAACATGCTGAAATGTCTGGTTGAACTCAGCAGACCCGAGCAGTCCGGAGACACAGATGGCATCCCAGAGATATGCTAGGGGAACAGGTTTGGAGAGGATGGAACCATAGTGCTCTGTGGAGAGGCTGAAGCAATTGGAAGCCAAGCCTTGTAAAATTCATATGCTAGCCAGCAGTTCAACAGGTCGTGTCCACACACAGTTTCGGCCTCTTCTAGGAATTAAGCTGAAAGTTGGCACAGAGAAGCAGCCCAGAGGTGGAGTGGGTGTAGCTCCCTCTTGGGCCAGCCTACCTACATTCTTCTGTGCTGGAGAACAGAGGTCCATGTAAGGTCCACTCCAGCTTCCTTCCCACCCTCTCATTCAACCTGGCCCCCTGTGGAACCTGTGGAACCCCCGGGAATCATAGATATGCCCCTACCTTCCTACTGCAACCTCAGAAAGAATAATACTTTGGAAAGAAATCAGGCATCATCTTCCTGCCCCACGTGGCCCTGTGTGTTTCATCTACAATAATGTGGAAAACACGATTCTCAGAGATTTCACTTCTCTGAAAAAAGAATATAGTGCTAAAGAAGGTAACAGAGGTCTCCCAGGAGCTCCTCATCATGTTCTATAGCAAATGGGAAACAGAGCTTACTTTTTCACCCTCAGCTTGCAGCAGTGAACAGATGTCTCCCCAGCCCCCTCTGCTAAAAACCTAGAGTGTTGTATCTCAGGAACAGATTAAAGTAGTAGCTGGAAGCACACCCAAGCTGAGGATTTACAGATGTTCAGTAAAACCTGCAAACAGCCCACCAAAATCCCTGCACAGAGCTGGAAAGGGCACACGTCCAGCTTGTTGGAAATGGGTCTACAGTGAAGGAGAGACTGGAATCATCTTGCCTCGAGAGAGGCAGGTCGCAGACAAAGCCCAGTACTCAGGCACATCTTTCAAGAATAGCAGCTTTTCAATCCATCACAGCCTGGTTTTGAACGTCCAAATTCTCGTTTCGCTACTAAAAATGTTCACATAAGTCGGAAGGTGTAACAGATAGCTCACTGCCTAGGAAGGAGAAGAGGCACTAGCTGAGACAAACGTGGGGTGAAGTAGAGAACATGCACCCTGAGAAGCAGGAGTAGCCAGCAGAGGGCTCGATACCAACCCAGGCGTTCACATCTCACCATCTTTCTCCTGATTGCCCTAGTTGGACACATTTGTAAAAAGTGCTGTTCATCCCACCCTTCACTCCCCTAATACAGCAGATGGCTTCGGTGCGGTGTTTCAGCTCAGATGTTAGGCAGAGACCAAGTCAGAGCCCAGAGCATCTGGGTTTTCAAAAAGCAGAATGCAGAACATGTGAGAGGACCCATGGAGAACAGAGGGGAGAGAGTGTTCAGGGTATTTACTGAACCATTTTTAGCCAAAGAGAAAATAACCCCTCAAAATGTGTGATTATTCTTTCTTTAACCTTAGCAGGAAGGAAAGGCATGGGCTCACAGCTCAGCGTAAGGGGACTAATTTATTTCAGAAATTAGAAATTTCAGGTTCGTTCCTTTTTTCAGTATGGATGCATGCACAGAAACAGAATGTTATCACAATTTTTCTATCTACATTTTTAAAAACAGGATGTTAAAATGATGTTGTAAATAAGGATCAAAATAGAAAAGAAGGTAATTCAACTAAATGTGATATTCATATTTTTCAAAAATCTAAGTGGATTGGGTTGATAGGACACAAAAGAACATATTCTGTTTGTGAAAATTATACTTTCTTCGTTAAAGATTGTCAGGTACAGAATTAGTTGAATTGTGTCAAAGACATAAGGTATAGAAATTACTATTTTTGTCAATAACTGAGGAAAGATAGAGTCCCAGCAATTCCATTGTGCCTGTTTAGATAATTATCAGCCTCACAATAGTGCTGGCTATGAGATCTGAAGCAGGTTGTCTAGTCTTTTCCATGGCTGCAGTTTGGTCATTTGTAAAATGGGAGAGTTGGACCAAATTAACTCTGTGGCCCTATCTTCCTCTAATAATTAAAAACATAGGAAATTTCACCTAATTAAATAAACATGTAAATTACTTAATACAATGTATGATTATTAATAACAACATAAACTTCTCATACCAAAGCATTATTAGTGTAAGGAAGACTAAAGCAGGATATCAATTTATCAAATAATCCCAGCCAACTCTGCTGAAACACTTTGAGAGCATCAGGCTAAACTGTGGTAATGGGAATGTTGAGATTAAGTTGAGAGATACTCTGAAGGTAAATTAATTTCTATGTCTGACTAGATGAAAACAATGAAGAAGAAAGGAGAAAAGGGCATCCTCAGAAACCAAGAATATAGTAACATCACTGGGTTATATGGGGAACCAGATAGGCAAGGGTCTTGTCTTCCACTAGCATACAATCTAGAGGATATTCACAACAAGTAAGTTACCAAAATATGTCAAGTTCTAAAAAAGATGATGACAAAAGGAAGTCTGCTTAGAGAAGGAAATGATAGTGTATTATATAACTGAAGTCAAGGAAGCAGCAAATTTCAATAAAAAGGGCATGATAAGCAATACCAAACACTAAGAGGCTGTATTGGATGGCCACTGATGGTTTTACAATAGAATATGCAGGGTGATTGGACAAGAAAAGTGTAGTGAGTTGGCTCAAGAGTAAGTGGGGCATGGGCAAGCAACAAAAATCAACCCACAGAACATGTTTTGAAAGTTTGCAAGTTTAGCAAAGAAGAAGAGAAACAGGGGGTTGTAAAAAGACACGGATTTTAGAGGGGTTTTCTAAAATAAGGAAAAGTGTTAACTTCTTTGTGGACTAATAAAGAGGTTAAAGATTCAGCTGAGAAAGGGCACCTATGAAGGAGACATCCCGGAGGAAAGAAAAGAGAATTACCAGCCAAGATGCACAAGTGAGACTTGGAAGAAAGAAGTGAGAACACTTCATCCAGAAGAGAGTGCGCACTTGGAACTAGACAGGTTAAAAAACAAAGCAAAACAAGGGGTCCTTTTGTAAATATTGAATGAGGTAGGGAAGCAGCTCAGGAAAGGTTTTCCCTCCAGGTGGGCTGCATCTGAGCCATCACTACCATTTCACAAAGAGAAAGCTCAGAGAGGATCCTGCAATAGTCCGTTATTACAAATTCAATACACAAACCGTATTTGCAAAGTCACATCAGCATTTATCTCGAGAAATCAATAAAAAGTATTAAGTGACTCTGATTTTCCTTTTACCATGAAGAACAGGAAAAACTCTAGTAAACTGTTTGGATAGACATCACTTAAATCAATTACCTACAAATAATTGAATTTATTTTCAAGTACAACAAAATAAGAAAATCATTCCAATTGCCTCTTTTAAATAAATGTGCTTGCACACTGGGCAATACATAAACAAGAGGGGAAAAGAGTAGGCAATAACATTTACTGAGCACCCACTAGGTGCCAAGTGTCTTGAATTAGGTAGAAATAGTTCTAAAACTCACATAGTTCTAAAACTCTATATGGTAGACATTATTACTTTCTAACAAGTAAAATTGAGCTTCATATAGTAAAGAGCTGTTCTTCTTAATTTCACCTTTTGATTTGACTACTCTAGAATGTTCATGCCTAGCAGCTGGGTTGGTACCAACCTCAATAGCACAATTTGGCACTCCTGCCAATATGGTAGCCTTGGGCACTAAATCCTAACCCCAGGATTTATAATCAGAAGAAACTTGGCATTTCACCATTTCAAAATAACTATTTGTACTCCTTGGGCTTCATGGCCCATGCTGCCTCCAATTCCAAGGGTGCCTTTGTAGCGAGTAGTTAGTCTGATCATGTGTGAAACCTTATTGGTCAGTCAGGGTTCAGTTGCATCACCCTGCTGCCCTATCTCTGTTGTGAAGCTTCCTGCAATGGAGGTGACTTGCCTTTTCCTCATACCTGTGTGATCACAGGGATTCATGTCAGTTTGTTCATGTTGGTTTTCTCCTCTGTTCCAGCACCAGTCCCTCACACAGGGAAAAAAGACACTGCACCAATAAAGAGAAGACACCAATGGGTCAAACATTGACCAATGGCTTACAATGAAAAGGAGGTGGGAGCCACCAGAAGGGGGGTCAGGGGAAGGGGAAAATGAAGGGTCGTAACAGTACATATAAATCCGTATGAATAAAATAAAATAAATTATAAAAAGAAATATTACAGAATGCTTCCTATGTGATAGACTTTTCTGGACACTGGAGACAAAACAGGAAATAAAAGCAATAAATTGCCTGTAAAAAAATTTTTTTTAAATAACTATTTGTAGCAAACAAATGGTCTCATATGCCTTTCTTGTCTATAATTCTCTCTGGCAATTGCCCTGACCTTAAGAACTCTGCTGAAGGGTTGAAGTATGTGGTTTTACCTGAATCTTCTGACATCTAGTCACAATTCTGTAGATGTACTGAGAGTGGAGGGTATGGGTAACATCTCATTCAAGGCCAAGGACTGAACCTCTATTCTTTAACAGGGAACTAAGATGTTGAAAACACATCACTTTGTGATGTGCCCTGGAACAAAGATACATGTAGATTTGAGATTGAAGTTGGTACTAAACCAAAGCCATGAATAAATTTGAGTATAAACCATGAGAACAGAAGCAGGGAAAAGTAGTTGGTGTGCAAAGTGGAGAACAGAACAGAAATATAGAGAATCAGAATAAAAATGGAGGCCCTGAGGAAAGAAAGATCATCTATATTCCTGCATCCTATTTCCATGACTGTCCTTAGTCTTGAACCCCATGACATTATTTAATGAGCCATAAAACAAACACTACTTTTTAGGACATTTCAATAATATTGGAAATATTGTTGTTGATTAAAAATGCACTCATTTAACACAAAAGATTGCATTACCTGCTTAATAAAGTTAGTTAAATTTAGGGCTAGTTAATAATATTTAGTGCTAGTTTGTTAGTATTCTAACTTATTTGATCCACATGATGGTAAGTTAATTTTATTCTTATTTTATCGATAAATAAATTAGTAATGCAGAAAATTTAACTCCATTGTAAAATCATTCATTATTTCAAGAAAAATCCTACTTTTACCCAAAAATAAAAATAAAAACTAATCTGCTGTGTTTCAACTCAGAGTTAACTCATATCTTAACTACAAGAGGGCTTTCTAACCAGTGGGTTAGGGGTGTTGTTTATAACTGTAAAAACAAGTTGAAAATAGCTATAGCAAACAAAATTTATTCCTGAACCAAAAATTAAAACTTAATAATGTGCAAGCAAATTGCATTGAGCTTTTATCACATTTTGCCCTTGCTGAACATTTTTGGCTTCAGCAGCTGCTCCATGAAATGTGACTGTCACTACAGTGAATAAATAAGCAACTATTGCTGTGATACAGCTGCCCTTTGTAACAGCATTAGGGTAAAGTCTTTGGTGAAATCATAGGCCAGAAGATAACTGCTTTCTTACTGAATACAAATGGAATCTCAAGCAGTCTATAGTAATCCCCTAAGATTATGGTGTATGTAGAAGGACAAATGAGTTTCATAGTGGACATCTACTAGTTGGCCTACCAGGCACATTTCTTTAAAACATTCTCAAAATCTAATTCCAATCTAGTTATGCAATTCACTATGCAAGAGACCATTTATTCCATATAATTTCTACCCTACAGAGGAAAACAGAATAAAGTCAATACTCAAATAAAAAAGAGAGTAGTTCTAAAAGCATTAGCATTTTTACAGTAGCTTTTGTTCCCTATTTGATTGTTTGATACCTGTTTGGTTTACGTTACCCAATAAATTCCTATTTTGTCTAAGTTGGTTTAAATTTATGTCCTTTTATATAAGACTTCTAATTTAATTGAGAGTGGGTAGACCTGAGGGGGGTCTGGGGATAACCTAATTGATGAATTTTCATATGTGTGCTAAAGAATCAGGATACAAAGATAGCAACAATAATAAAAAGGATTTATTTATATTAGGAGTAAGAAAAAGGATGGGGAGAAAGACAGACAGAAAGATACAGATAGAGAGAGATTTGTAGGCTAGTACATTGCCAGTGCAATCTGGTCTATACAAGATAGCATCCACTGAGCAGGGGCTGGAGTGTACAGGGAGTCACATATGGACAAGAAGCCACCTGTCTACAGAGTAGAACCTGAGTACAAACCACCAGAGATGCATCCTATGTCATATGTCTACTGAGTAAAAACCAAAACCAAGCAGAATTAGGAGTCACGCAGAAGTAAGCACCATGAGTCATATGGGAATTAACTGAAAAAAGGACAAAATGACTGTACTGTCCTATATTTGAAATTTACATGGTGGCTCCACTATACCTCTCAGTCCCAGTAGCCTCTGTCCAAGAAGCCATGGAATAGAGTCTAAAAGGTTAGAACCCCTCACTCTGGAGAGTCAACACAGTCACCATCCAGCATTAAGTTGGCTGCTTGGGAGAACACAGTGCATACTGGGTCCTATGTGACCCAAAAAGCTATTACTGCAAAACCTGGTGATGGAAGAGACTCTGTATCAAAAAGGAAGCAAGAAAAACTGCATAACATTGATTAAAAAAATTATTTTAATGAAAAAATTTAAAAAATAATAATTCCAGGAAAATGAAAATGAGGACACACCTAACAGAATCTATGGGATACAGCAAAAGCAGCATTAAGAGGGAAGTGTGTAGTAACACAGGCTCACATCAAGAAAGAAGAACTTAATAATCTTATTTCTCACCTTAAGGAATAAAAAAGATGAACAAACAAAATCAAAAGCAAGTAGAAGGAAGGAGATAAGAAAAATTAGAGCAGAAATAAATGAAATAGAACTCAAAAATATTAATAAAAGTTGTTCTTTGAAGAAAACAAGCTAATAGACAACCCTCTAGCTAGAATAACAAAGGAAAAGAGAGAAAAGTCAAATAAATAAGATCAGAAATGGAAAAGAAGTTACAATAGACATCTCAGAAATTCAGAGGTTCGTAAGAGACTACGACTATGAATATGTGTAAACACATATTCATAGTAGTAAGTTGAATAACCTAGGAGAAATGAACAAATTCTTAGAAATATATAGCCATCTGAAACTAAATCAGGAAGAAATAGAAACCTGAATAGAGCAATTGCAAACAAATTAAAGCAGTAATCAAAATCTCCCAAAAACCAAATACCCAGTGCTAGATGATTTCACTGGTGAGTTCTATCAAACCTTCAAAACTAAACTACTTTCATATGTGATTACTCTACTCAAATTCTTCCTTTAAAAGTTAGAAAAAGACCAAGTACTTCCAGGTGCATTTTATGAGCTCAACGTTACTCTGATATCAAAACCAGACACCACACACACACACACACACAAAAAAAAAAAAAAAAAAGAAGAAAGAAAGAAAAAAGAAAAAAACCTACAGCTCCCCAATGAAATAGATGCAAAAATCTTCTACAAAATCTCAGAAAACCAAAAACCAACAATACATTAAAAGACATACACCATGGCTATGTGGGATTTATTACTGAGATACGAGGTTCAACATGAGAGATTCAATCAACATAATTAACTACATCAACAAAAAGAAAGACAATAACCAAATGATCATATCGGTAGATGCTGAGAAAGCATTTGATAAAATTCAATATCTATTTATGATTTTAAAAAAACTTCAAGGAACTCGGAATAAAGTTTACACATTTAGGTCGTAGATGAGAGAGTCACAGCTAACATCATTCTCAATGATGAAAAATGGAAAGGTTTTCCACTAAGATATGGTTCAGGGCAAGAAGGCCCACTTTGACTGCTATTATGTAATATAAGAGGTTCTAGCTAGAGAAATTAGGGAAAAGAAAGATATAAAATGAATTCAAATGGGGGGAGGGGAGTATTAAAATGATCACCGTATGCAGATAACATGAAAATATACCTTTAAAAACCCTGAAGACTCCACTAAAAGACTAACTGGATTAATAAGTCAGTCTAGCAAAGTGGCAGGTTATAAAATCAATTTACAAAAATCAGTTGTGTCCCTATATGCAAACAATGAACTTGAAGAGGAAGAAATATAAAATCCCATTTACAATTGCTCCAAAAAGAATAAAATAGCTAGGAGTAAACTTAACAATTAAGGTAAAAGACCTCTATAATAAAATGATAAGCATTAGTGAAAGAAATAGAAGACACAAAGAAATAGAAAATATTGGAAGAATCAAAATTTTTAAAATGGTCATCTTACCCAAAGTATACAGATTCAATGCAACTCCTATTAATACTTCAATGCATTATTTAAAGAAATAGAACAAATATGACTAAAATAGACATAACTCATATGGAACCACAAAAGACCTCAAATAGTCAATCAACCCCAAACCAATCCTGACCAAAAGAATAATAATTGTGGTATTATTATACTCCCAGATTTCAAATTATACTACAAAGCAAAATTTTATTTTCGATCTATAGATTTATACTAGAATAGCATGACACTAGAACAAAATAGACAAACTGATGAAATAGATTTGAGTACAAAATTTACACAGTACTTAAATGATCAATTAATCTTAGCCAAATTTATCCTTCAGAGAAAGAAAATCTCTTCAAAAATAGTGTTGGAAAAATTGGAGAGCCACCTATAAGGGAATGAAACTAGAACACTATTTCAAACCATACACTAAGATTAACTCAAAATGAATTGAAGATTTCTAAGGTGAAATTGTAAGAGCCAAAACTATAAAATACATAGAGGAATGCATAGGTAAAACACTCTATGACATAGGCTTTAAAGATGTCTTTGTGAATTCTTCTTCAACAGCAAGAGAAAACCTCCTCCCCCCAAAATGCAAACAATTGGGACTACATCACTACTAAAAATCTCTGTGAAGTAAAAGAAACTATCATTAAAACAAAGACACCCTACTAAGTAGGAGAAAATATTTGCACACCATATATCTGAAAAGCAGCTGATATCCAAGATCTACAAAGAGCTCATACAACCTCAATAAAAATAAAACAAATAATAACCCAATCAAAGAACTAAATAAGTCCAGTTACAAAGAAGATGTGCAAATGATCAACAGACACATGATAAAACATTCATCATCTTTTATGATCAGGAAAATAAAAATTAACACCATTAACTCAATGCATTGTGGTGAGAATATAGGCTAGTCCTACCTCTTGTAGAAAACAAATACTTCTCAATTAAAGTAAATATATGATTCATCAATTCCTCTCCTAGGAATCTACCCAAATGATACAAAAATACTCATTTGAAGGGTTGTGTGCACTCTTATGTTCATTGTAGCACTATTTACAACAGCCAACTTTTAGAAACAGCCTAACATACCCCAAAACAGATGAGGGATTAGGAAAATATGGTACATATACACACAGTAGAATACTACTCAGCTATTTTTTTAAAAAAATGAACTCTTGTCATTTGAGACAACATAGCTGGAACTGCAGGTGGTTACGCTAAGCAAAATAAGTCAGAAGGAGAAAGACAAATAACAGCTGTTGTCACTTCTATGTGGATTCTAAAAAACAAAACAAATGGCCATATAAAACCAAACCAAACACAAACCCTAGAAATCTGACTGTAGAACTGAGGGTACCAGAGGGAGAGAACAGAGAGCAGTGTGGGGAGGGGACAAAAATGGACTTTGACGGAGGTCTATGGATACCTAGGTAGTGGGTGTGTTTTTGGAAACATACGCCTGAAAGGTGTAATCCTGTACCTCGAACTCATGTACAGCACTGTAAACCAATGTTGTGTCATCTTAAAAACAATTAAAAATAAATTATCTAAAGAATTATTTTTAAAAGTAAAATTATGAGCAAATTACAGCACATTAAAATAGACTAATGATATAAAAATGAATATCCCAACAAATAGGGAAAAGATAAGCCAGAAAGAATAATATATAAAAAGAAATATAAATGACTAATTTATATGTGAAAAGATGTTTCTCTTAAATTAATATCACTCATAATTAATAAACAAACTAAAACAAAACTAGGATGAAATAATTCACTAATTAGCAATGACTTTAATGTTTCATGATACTTAATCCTGAAGTCACCTATTATTAGCAAGATTACAAATCGGAATAAGCTTTTTGGGGATTAAATTGGAAGTATTAATCCAAGAAATGATTTATCTTTTAAATATACCTATAGGGTAGGATCATGAATTCAACACATCATAAATAATCCTTAAAAAAAAAAACTTAAACATGTATGTTAAAGTATCTTCAGATGAATATTTTTATACTAATAAACTAAAAACAACTTTCAATGGTGAATTAGATAAATACATCTTAACATATATATGTCACAAAGTATTTACAACTACAAGAAAGAACAAGGAGGATCCACATGTACTTCTGTGGAAAAATGACCATGAAATATTAAATTAATGGACAGATTATTTCAGACTAGGATATACAGCAAGAAACTTGATTAAAAGTATGTGTAACATCTGAAAATAGAATGGCAGTTCTCTCACTAAAACTATGTGACTTAAATGAAACACTTAACCTCTCTGTGCCTCCATTTCTACATATTTGAAAGGAGAATAATAACAGGAATTTTTCAGAGGGTTGTGATGAGAACAAAACAAAGCAAACACATAGATTCCTTAGCACAGTACTTGACATGTACTTAGCACTATGTACAAGACACTATTCAGAGAGTGATTAATTTGGAAATGGGGCTGAACCTGCCCTTTGCAAAAACTTTGCTCCATACTTTTCTATAGTTTCATTTTCTTCAAATCAAATACATTATTACTTTTACAATAAAAATTTTTCAATACAAATTTCAAGTTAACGAATCATATCCACAATTGATTTAAACAGACTATTCCATGAGTATTTCAATATATCATATAATCAAATTTAATTCCCCTCAAAATAAATGTCTATACGCTTTCCTCAGATAATAAAAACTAAATAGCACTCTAGCACCCATAAGAATCATGCTACCCAAAAAGACAGGAGGGCTCGATTTGCTGGGTGAAGGATAATAGCAGCGAGTCACAAGGCTTTAGTTGACTTATTTGTTGTTATAATAAACCATTATTCATTCACTCTCCAAAGTATATAAGACAGACTGACCTTGGCAGTGTTCTTTAAGAGTGTGAAGACTATAAGCCAAATATCTAATCATCAGAATCAAAATCTGATTTCTGGATCATCAGAAAAATCGGCCTCTTCTGCTGCCAAATGATCCTCCTGCCGACCACATTTGCAGTCAATCAGAACATAATCCTATCACGGGCGGTGAGTGAGTGTGAGGATTGCATTTTGTTTCATAGCTGGTCTAAACGTGATTACTGCTTTCATCACATAGCCATATCATCAAGTCAATAAGGATTTTCTATACAGACTTTTCATGTTGTACAGACTCTATAGAGGAACTTGGGTGATTTCAATTTGCTGCACAAAACCAGGCTCTACAGAGAATAGATTAGTGCCTGCTCATGTCAGCTTGTTCAGGATAAACCATGGTACTACTTCCCATGCCAGCAGTACATTTCTCTTATTCCAAAAACATGAAAAAACTCACTAACCCTAATTGCTTTTTAAAATATATTCCTCTTATGGCTTCATTTATGTGTGGAATATGGAGAAACCAAAGAAAGGGTCAGGAAAAAGACAAAATTTGCAAACTGATCATAGATCTCAAGCATACAACAGGAGAGGGGGAAGGAGAGCAGTCAAAACAAGGGAAGGAAAAACACAATGGCCTATGGTGATGGGTCTGGGGATGAGAGAACCACAGGGACTGCAGTCCTAAAGTACTTTATCTAAAAAACAAAATTTAAAAAAATAGGTCCCCCTTTTACAAATATTTAAGCCATTTCTATTAGCTAAGTTACAGATGTTATGAAAATTACACTATTGCATTCTATGCACATCCTTATATATTTTTTATAAATCCCATAACAGTTTTCTCCTTTGAAGGCCAGAGTTGTTGAACCAAGTAAGTACTAGACCAACTGGATGTTATAGCCAGAAACCAGCAGCATTCACCAATCAGAATATCCTTCCAGCTCCAAACTTAAGTTCAGTCTTAAAGTTGCAAACACATATTTCTGCTTCAAATTCTATAGATTCAAAGATGATCTGTGAAGAGATATTCAAGATTGCAGGAAAATATTTCCCTGCAAAGTCCTGGCAAGTTTGTTTGAGATAGAAAATTTCTTAAGGTTTTCCAGGAATAGAAGAGGTAGATGTTATAGTTATCATTATAAAAGAGGTAGCTATTTTCTTTATACAAGTGGGTGAGGAATACCTGATAGAGAAGATAAACAAATAGATAAAGAGCCACCTCAAAAACATTTCTCTTACCACCAATTTCTCTCTTGAGCCAAGAAATAATTTTTACGAGGAAGAACGTAAATCTTCCATAATGAGTAACAAAAACATCTTTCATCTAGTCCATGATTCTTCTCAGCCACTACTCCTATTTCAGAGCAAAAGATCTAAAAAGCCACTCATCTTCTTCACTTCCTCCCTTTCAATCGCTCTTCAATCCATCCTGATCAGGTATCTGTTCACACAGAACTAGCACAGTAACTACTCTTTTCAAGATCATCCATGAAACCCATGCTGACAAACTAAGTGATCTTTTTTTTTACCTCATCCAGCTCAATTTCTCATTAGATTTCTCAATTTCTAATGAGCCACAGTCTCATTAGAAAACTCTCTTCTCCAGTCATGTATGACATGACAGCATGTTGGTTTTTCTACTAAACCTGGGTTACTCTTTCTTGGTCTCCTATGCCAACTCATCGTCATCTGTCTCCATCTAAATGTTGGCATGTTGGGTCCAAAGATTGCTCTTTCCTTCCTTTACTCCATAAGGATCACATCCAGTACCATGACTTCAAATACCATCCATATACTAATGACTCCCAAGGGAATCAACTATTCACCTTAAACTTTAGTTTGCCCCCCAAATACTTTGTTGACTTTTCTACATCAAGGACTAGCAAAGATCACAAATTTAATTGTTGGCACAGAGCTTTTTATTTTCTCCCCCAATCCTGTTTCTCCTGTCCTCCTCACTTCAATAATGGCATTATCATGTGCCCAGTTGCCAAACCAAAACCTACAATTCATTCTTAACCTCTTTCTCACATCATCCCTTTTATCAAACTAAGTCCCTCAAATCTAGCTCTGTCCAATATCTCAAATGAATCCAGAAATCTACATCACCACTCCTTCTACCCTAGTCCAAGACACACTGATATTTCATCTGACCCTATGCAACAGCTTCTTAATTGTCCTCTTTTGCTACCCATGAAATCATTCTAAATCTTCAAATAATCAGATAGTGTTTCTTCCCTGTTTAAATTTCATGATGGTTCACTAATCATTCATAGAGCAATAGCCAAACTCCTTATACTGCTTTAAAGACCTTATGATTTGCCACCTGATTTGAATGAGTAACACTCTTACTCATTAAAATCCAGACATGCTGTCTCTCTTTATATTTCCTGAACACACTGAATTTTATCTCACTCCAGACCTGGGAAGTTTTTCCTCTGAATCTCCCCCTGACTGGTTTCTTCTGATCACAATGGATCTTGGGGTTAAATTGAACTATTTCAAAGTAATTCCTCTGACCAGCTACTTAAAATAGCCCCATTTTGTCACTCTATAGCAAGTTCCTACTTTCATTCTTTCATAACATTCAGGACTACATGAAATTAGTATTTTTCAAAGTTCTACTTCCTGATATATACACAAAAAACAAGGATTATAAATATTTGGACCTATACTATATAAAATAGTATTTGACATATAGTAAGAATCCAATACAATATGTGAGAATTAACAAATAATGAATGACATAGATAGTGCAAGTATAAGCTCATATCCATCCATTTAATTATTTAAATATTTACTAAGTCTCTGTTGCAATGCTTAATTTGAATATAAAAATAGACAATTGCCTTGAAGAAGGGTATCTCCAAATCCAAATTCATCATTCATCAAGAACTACCAAAGAGAAGTCAAGGGAAGTAAAGTAAAAAAAAAAAGAAAAAAAGCCTTGTATTTGTAGTATCAAGTAACTAAATACCTGTGAATATTTATAGAAGTTAAGCAGCTTTCAAAGAATGCAGAAGATAAAACTCAGATTAACTCAATGAGATAGGAATAAAATAACACATTTGTTATAAGTTATTATTATTTTTAAAAGCACATTTAGAAATGGAGGAAGAATAAGAAAGACAAAAGTAATAAAATGAAGACAGATTTTTGAGCATAGTGATGGCATAAACTAGACATGTATGAAAGGAGAATAGGAAAAACAGAAGAAAAAGGGAAAAGAAAAGAATGGAAAGCTTAAAATGAAAAAGAAGATAAGAGTAGTATGGTGATGAAGACAAAGCAAAAGTAAGATGAAGAAAATGGAGTAAATAACCAGACAACTGGAGAGACCATTAAAGCCAAGACAGAAATGTGGTCTACAAATTAGAACTCCACTAAGCCTTAAGTATTCCAAAAATAGAATACAACTTACTTTGTATCCCCATCCCCTGCTGCAACTGGTCATTAAACTGGAAGTTTTTAACTGAGGTTATTTGATAAAAAGAAAATTCTAGAACCTGAAGTTGTGCTGGATAAATATGCCAGGCTTCCATAGAACAGTAGTGTCACAGACTGGGTAAATTTATTTTCCCACAAAGAAGGTTTATTTATTCACAAAGTAAATTTCTCAAAATTCTCAAAGCTAACAGCTCAAAATTAGAAGCCAGGAACAGTGGCTATGCCTGTAAGCTTCAGCCTATGAAGTGGCTGGGGCAAGGGATAGCAGTTTGAGTCCCGTTCTGGGCAACAAAGCAAGACCTAGTCCCAAAAAATAGCTGGGTATGGTGGTGCACGTCTGTAATCCCAGTTATCTGGGAAGCTGAGGCTGGGGATTGCTTGAGTCTGTGTTAACCCAGGTAGTGTGAGCCTGTGAGACCAAACTCAAAAAAACAAAACAAAACAAAACAAAAAACCACAGCTCAAAATTAGGATGCCATCAGTCTCTGGTGATGTGTAGGTGACAGCTCCTTTGTCTTTGCCAAGTCTTTCCTCTGTGCATATGCAGAGAGGAAGAGAATTCTGGTGAGTCTACCTCTTTCCTGGAAGGAAATGAGTCCTTTTTTTTTTTCCATTATTAGGTTCCCATCCTTATGACCTCATTTAACCTTAATTTTCTCTTTACAAGTGTTATTTCCAAATACAGCCACAAAGAAGGCTGGCGTTTCAACATGAATGGGGAGGAGAACAAAATTCAGTTCAAACAGGTGCCACGTACCAGTTAGCAGATTCTAAAACTCTCAAAGATACAGATGCATTAAGAAAGTGGAGATGAAAAGAAGATTCATGAGAATATTTGACAAAATTCTGCAGTTGATCTCATATTTTCTTCCTCCAGGGATAGCAGTGAGGCTGCCTGATAGCTGAGATCAAGCCTAGTGGGAGGGGCTCTAGCTGGACCACTGAACTTGAGTACTTGATATGATACCTGTGTTATTGCTAAAGGGTTGAGGAGGGCAGTTCTGATGTATATCTGATGAATACGGAAATGAGAAACTGTACTTATGAGCCTATGGTGGTGCCAAGTTCAAAGAGATATCTATGTTTGAGAGGAAACTGCACCCCAACCCCCAGCAAGCTCATGAATCTATGGGTGGGTCTCACCAGTGGGGAGAAAAAGCCCAATTGCATTGCATGTGACACCCAAAGAGCACTTCTGGAGGGTAGAGGATGACAAATGAGAGCTTTTTATATGCTGGACACCTAGAACACTAGGGGGTTAATGGAGATGTTGGCTATAAGAAGAAAATGTGTTTCTCTAGGCTATGATTCAGAGAAAGAGGTGATGAAGAATTCATGGAAGCCAGTGCTTCCAATACCTGTTGAATCCGGAAAGCACAAAGTCACCTTATGATAGTACAGTCTTGCTGTTCTCACTTCTCCCATCTACACCTATGTGCTCTAGGAGTGAAACGTCAGTGCTGTGACCTGGAAAAGAGAGGAAAGGTTAAGAAGGAGGTGAACACAGCTCTGGACAAGGCAGTTCCTCACCACTGATGGCTGAGGAACAAGGAGACAGTTTAATTTGAAATCAAGTAGAGTTATAAAAGACCGATCATTATAACCCTAAAACTGAGATTAGAAGAGTCATGTAGTTCGTCAGACATTTTATTCTGTGATAGAACAACAGTCTTCTCTGAAAAATTTGTAGAGACAGTGGTAGGAAAAGTAGAGGTGCATGATTACCACATTTCCTAAGATCCCTCATTCAGGGCACTCGGTATGTATTTTAGCAATATAAATAAAATCACTTTAAAATACTATTTCACTCAAGCAGCATTTAATAGAGTCCCACCTTTTATAATTCTTGCTTACATTTAATGTTTGCAGTAACTCTATGGTGTCAGTACTATTATCATGTCTGTCTTATAAAAAGGAATACTGAACACAAAGAAATGTCTCAGAAACAGGTTGTGTGATTTAGAAGCTCCAGTAGATGTGGAACTCCCAGAAGGAACACAACATGTTAGAAAGGAGCTAGATTCACACACAGGCAACCTGACTCTGGAGACACATTGTTTGCCTCCATGCTATTTTCCTCTTCAAATTAGCAGACTTTTATTGGGTATCTACTATGAGCCTTATGCTGGATACTCAACAGTGAGCAAACAAGATAGTACCCTGCCCTCAAGGAATTTGCATTTCAGAAAATAACAGTAATAACAATATGCAGGTAAATAAGCTAACATAAGAACAATGAAAGAAGTAAACTCAGATGGTGAAAGTTACCTGTAGGTATATAGTCAGAGAAGAGCTTTCTGAAGGGTAAAATTCCATCAGACTTAAAGTTGGGGGGCAGCTAAGTCAACCATTTAAAAAAGGGGTTTAAAATTCAAGTAAAGAAACATGTGCGGCTGGCCTAATGAACTAAGTTTTAAATAGGAAGAGGACATAAACTATGACTTGCTTTATGTCATGTGTTACCCAAGGAATGAGAAGAATGAACCTTGATATAAGCATACATCTTCACCACCCCTGGCAGAGTCCAGGTTGGGAAAAGGTCTGGGAGTAAGCATTTAACAAGTCCTTACAAGTGGGACCTCCCACTAGGTCCTCATATTATACGAAGCTGGTGAACACCCATAGAGTTTATATGGCACAGGGGTACTATCTATTTTTATTGGGCCCAGAGGAACCCATTGAGGGTGGTAGGAGAGCAAGCATTAGATGAGTTTCAACTCATTGTTATAGGATTTGTAGGTAAGGGATTATGAGAATAACAAGTGGGCCAGGTGGGAAGTGCTTCATGTTCTCTGATTAACTGCACTGTCTGTCTTTAGGAAAAATCTCTGTGTGTGTATCTGTTTGTGTGTTTTCTGACAGGGTGAATTTCCAAGAAAATAAGGAAGTATGTGCAACAGTCTCATAAGTGATCAGACCTTCTGCTCAGGCTCACTCTGGATTATCTACACAGATTCATTTCTCCAAGATCTGGAACTGGATATGGGGACTGAACAGGGTTATCAGGGGGATGTAAATCCAGATTTATTTAAAAACTGAGTGTAGGGAGTAAGATACACCTCTATGGATAGAAGATGCAGATAGCTGAAAGGGAGAGATTGAAAAAGACTACTCTTGCTGGAAGCACTAATTTACAAGTAGAATGCTACATTAATAACTAGCTCATCTACTCAAATTGACATTTAACGTTTCTTTCTTTAATGGGAGGTAGGAGTGAATTGGGGAGGGGGCTTGGTCAGAAAAGGAGTATGCGATGATGATGTGGACAATTTGTGAACAGGTGTGAAACAATCTCTCATCTTTCTTAAATCTTCAGGGAGAAGGAATACTACCAGAGGGGGGGAAAATCGGCCACTTGAGTAACACAATTTCCTGCCCACATTTAAAACATAAAACCTTATTTTCTGTCTACCCCATCAGGCCCATATTTCCAGTGAATGGGTCCATCTCCCACAAAATTTAATTAGCAAAGGAAGAGTAACCTTTCATTAGGCCTTTCAGAATAATTTAAGTAATCTGAGAGCTGAGCAAATCGACATCTATCTGTTAGTATTATATTTTTTCCACAAAAGACTTGTACTTCCTGGCTTCCTGCAGCTATAGCTGCAGTCTCCCTACTTCAAATCAAACCTGTCAAATTCTACCTTAAACCTCACTCGCCTCAGACCTGCAGCACTTGTGTAACTTCATTCACCCCCTGTGGTGCCAGGTGCTCTGGTGGCATAGAGCAAAAAACCTCAAGGTCTTAATAATGGTTATTAGATTTTAGTTTCATTACTTTGGACTTTAACCTGCCCTCTAATTAGACAATGAACTGAGAAAAATCTAATTACTTTTCCAGCATTCCTTCACGTGGCCTTCTTCATTATTGCCATGTCATATTTGAACACTTCACAGAGGCTTCGTGAAAGTAAATAGCATTCATTCCTTTCTAAATGAGTGCTGAAGCGCTGCCCTTAGTCAGAGCTCATTGGCTTTTATCTTTGTTCTGTCTGTGGTTATTTGTTTTGTTTTGTTTAAGATTGGCTCTGTAGATCCCACCCTATGAATTAGTCAAATCAAGTCCACTCAAAGGTATCTGAAATGTGCTGACATTGGACCTCAGTCTTGCAATAATTCTCTTTCGTTTTCCAAGACAGACATATGACCTTTCCATCATCCAGGAGCAAATCGGTAAGTAGATTACTGATCAAGTGGGCATAAAACAACTATTGAGAAATGGAAACCTATTTGGCAAGTAGAAAGTGACATGGCCCATTAGGAAATGATTATGTTCAGTTGGGTGACTAGCATGAAGGGGAAAAGTCCTACTACAATGATGCCTTGTGAAAAATAGTTTGAGTCCTTCCATGGAAATGTTCTTACAGTGGTCTGGCCAGCTTGATAACATGAAACCAGGGACAACATACTACATCCTGCTCCTTACACATCTCCTGAAACCACCTTTATGAAGAAAAATAGAAAAGAGGCCAGGTTCCTCTGTTTGCTTGGTTGTGTATCTCTGACCTAATGGATTCAAACAACTGAGGGAAACAGTTTATCAGTGACCTGGATCTAAGCTTTTACCCTTTGCCTCAGCAACTAGTTCTCCCTACTCAAACACAATACTGTTGCCACAACCTTTAGAATGAAGACAAAGGTCCTTGCACTTCTTTGCATCAAAGTTCTGGTGTAATTTTATCAAGACCCATAATAAAAACTAAAGACAAACATTATTATCCTCAACCTGGAGTTTCAATACCAACTAGGGGAGCAACAATAACAGCAACAGAAAGATCAATATTTCTAACCCAATGTTTACATGCACATCAAAGACCCTCAACTTCATTTTTAGTAAGCCAAGTAAGACACTGCATTTATTTTCCAAGTGTCAGATATGAAATTCTATGCACTTGGAATCGGTGAGACACCACCAAAGTCTATCAGAAAAGGTTTCTCTATGCAGAACAGGAGAAATGCTGGGCAAGAGAGGCTATCTCACCCAGCAGTTCAAAAATCCTTCCCCTTCTCTGCTTTTCCTGAGACACAATGTAATTCTTCTGCTTCTGGAAGGTCACATCACAGAAAGGAAACAAGTCCAGAGGAAGGATTACCTTGGTTACAAACCCTTTGCAGCCTGGAACACTGAGATAATCCAGGGAACAAGGTGGTGCCAGACAGCTACACATTATCCAGCTCCCTTTTGTGTCTGTAAATGTAGTCCCATGTAAGTGTCACGGAGGAATCAGACCTCACAATCCCAGCAAGACAAAGTGTAAACAATTCAGAACAAATACCCCAGGAGGCGGTCAACTTGAATTAAACTCCTGCTCTGTCTCTTCCTTCTTCTGTGATTCTATTCTGCCAGCTCACTAGGCCCCAAATTTTTCATCTAAAGATTGAAGATATTTGACTAGAGTTGATCCTAGAACTTCTGCTTTTGAAATTCATTGTATTACTAATGGTTGTTATCATTAGTAAATGCTAATCCCCTTTAAAAACAGCAAGTTGCACTAGTAATGTGAGGGTTCTAAATATGGGCTCATTGTGTCTGAATTTCAGATTGTTACCTACCTGTCCAGGGACCTTGGAAATTTAAAGCCTATAATATCAGTTTCCTTAAACACAAAAGGGGGAACAAAGAATTAATACATCATATAAAGTGTGAAGATTTGGTGAGTCAAACCATGGAAAATTCTAAAAATAGTATCTGGAAAAAGAACAAACTTTAATAAGTAATAGTTTTTTTTTGCTATTATTTCATTATTGTATTGTCGTTGCTGTTGTTATTGTTATCTATTGAGGGAAGAATGCAAAAATCACCAACTATAGTAGTTTTCCCAACAATGAATTTAAAACATATATCATGATATAGCCTCATTTGAACATATATTGCAATCAATTATCTGTTTATGTGCTCATGGCTTGCTTCAGTATAAACTCCCTGTAGCCCAGGCAGGTAGATCCAGGAAGCTGATCTGAGTGCAGCCTTGAACTTCATGTACAGAGAGAAGACCAAGTCCAGAAAAGCACATCATTAATCCCTGTCATAATCTGTGAAAAGGTCAGACATTTACATCACACTTTGCTGAGACATGAGAAAACCAAACAAAGGAACATACAAGTACAAAAGGCATATGATTTCACTGTAAAGGACACATTGAAACTTTTTAAAAGAATTGCTTTCAGAATACTATTTAGCACTTGAGGGAAACCTATGTCCACATAGGGAACACAAAGCAGTCTTCTACAAACAGTTAAAACTGATAACTGATCAGAAACAGATTTTTAGGGCATCTAATCAAACAGATTAGAGGAAGAAGTCTCCTAGAAATTTTATTTACTCTTTAAATGGGTTTTATGGCATTTTAATTGTTTAGCATCATTTAGTAAAATTTTTATTTCACTGACAATGACAAATCCAGTTGGGTAAGATAAAAAGCAGAGATGCAATGGACATAATCTCTGGACTCAAGGAATTTGCAGTCTCGTGCATGAGCAATTATATTCCAGCTGAGGATGTAGTCTCTGTAATTCAGACACTAGGAAGTCAACAAGGGTTCAAGACATGAGTAAGTGTTCTTTATAAAGGTGCTTCAGATAATGATATAGCAACAAAATTTGTCCTTTTAGTTTTCTCTGAATTTCTCTTCTTTCTCTACTTTTAGTTGTCCTAAAAATTCTTCCAGTCTTAACTGGCTCCAAATTCATGTATATGGACAGTTTGCTACTGATTAGGAAAAATCATGTCAACTCTCATACATTTTTTTTTATCTTTTTTTTTTTTTTTTTTAAACTAGGTCTCCCTATTTTTTCCCATGGAACTAGAGGCTCACATTGTCTAGGATACCACAGTCTCAAGCAATCCCCAGCCTCAGCTTCCCAGGTAGCTGGGATTACAGTTGTGCACCACCACGCCCAGTTACTTTTTTTGGAACTAGGTCTTGCTACAAGCCCCAGGCGGGACTCGAACCGCATTCCCTAGCCCCGGCCACTTCATAGGCTGAAGCTTACAGGCACAAGCCACCATGCCCGGCCTTTAATAAAATATTCTTAAAGATACAAGAAAAATTCCAAACAGAAACTCAAGGATATCTAGAAAACAACTATAAGAAAACCACAGTCAATGAGACTCTATGAGGAACAGGTAAATCAGAACTCAGAGGAAAAATAATAGCTTTAAATAATTCTTTGAATACAAAAAAAAGAAATAAATGAGAAAAATTAGTCACCCAACATAAAAATTACAATACTAAGCCTTTAAAAAGTAGAACACAATGAAATTCATCAGGGTAAAGGAAATTAATAAATTTAAAAAAAAAAATTGAGCTAAAAAGACAAATTTAGAAACTGTTAATTATAAAAACAATAGACATCATTATCAATTCTAATAAAGAGAAGAATAAAAGCAAATAAATACAAAATGAGAAATAAAAAAGAAAAATGTTTCAGATTCAAAGATAATTTGAAGAATTATTATGTTATTTTCCAATTTCATATAAAGAAGAATTTTTTTGGAAAAACTAATTTTCTAAGGCTTGCTGGTAGAGTACCCTTGATGGCCTGGAAGAAATTAAGAATGAGCTTCATTTTCTGACTACTCTCTGCTTCCCTTAAATTTAGAAATGAATTGTATCCTAATTTTCTTTTATTTGTAATTTCTAAGCCTGAAAAAAAACTGTATAGTTTAAAACTTAAAAAAAGGGGGGGGGGAATTTAGAAATGGACAGTGTGAGTCAATGGAAAAACAAATTGTGGACATTGTAAGGCACAGATTTCTATAACAGAGTGGCCAGAGCTGCATCTCTTTCCTCTATGCCCATGTAGAGATTCCAAATAAATAAATACTTTAAGATTCTGAAAGGGGCAAAGGTAGTAGTTGTTTATTGTATGCTACCAAGCAACGCCATTTAGATAGTATGGAGACAAAAATGCTTGACAGAAATGCTAAATGTTTGTTTGACTTTTGTTTTATATATACCATCATTTCAGTGTGTGTGTGTGTGTGTGTGTGTGTGTGTACATATATATGTGTTTGTGTGTATGTGTGTATTGAGAAGACCAAGTACAAAAAATTATGTCTTTGGGTTATCCTTGACCTAATCCAGGGTCAAGGATTAGGGAATACAGAGAACTTGCCATCACCTATCAAAAGAACAAAATAAACAGTGAATGAGGCATATCAAACATGGTACTAATAGACATCAGATGTCAACCTCCTAAATCCTGAGGGCTTAAATCCACAGGTCCTGCACTAGAATCAATGCTGAGATGAAGGAGCTCTACTGACCAGTGACCTTCTTGCTAAGCAAGAAAACTGAAAGCACAGTACCTACCTCTAGAAATTTTAAATGCTAAGATGTCCCAAATGCTCATATTTCATTATAGGATTCAAAATGTTGTTTTTTACTGATGAGTTATTGGAATAAAGAAGTCACTTGAGAATTGTATTTTAGTATCTAGAAAGCTTCCACTCCGCCTTCTGTCACATTTCGTCAGATTCAGTAACTGTATTTGTTCCGCTTCAGGACTTGAAGTTCAATTAGTTTCACTCTCTGTTACTTTCACTACAGATGACCTCTATGGCATATTAATGAGCAGATTTAGTCAAAGCTATAAGGCTCTTTGGTTCATTATTATCTCTTATACACATATATCTCCAAAGAAAAAGCAGCTTCAAGAGTCTGATCTTTTCAAAATGTCTGTTAATCACAGGCAAACCTCCAACAATGTAGACCTCTTGCACTGTGTATTTTCCGTTTACTCTGCCAGATGCCTTCCTCACCCTAGTCTCTGCCTAAGAGAGCTTATGGACTATATTATTTCTCTGCTCTCTGGCTATTACCTAGGTTGAGATATTTGTAAGAGAAGGAAGGGAAGACAATAGCAGTTCTTGCCCTACAGGTCATTAGCAGCAGATGACATACCAAGTTGCTGCTCCACTCAAGAAGTCTCATTCTATAAGAAATTTTCCCCCTTTGTGCCTTTAGGGCCCACCATGGTAACAACTCATTTGTTATGAAGACATTGAGATAGTGTGTCATCTCTTGTGGTTTCTTCGTAGTCATTTATTGTAAACAGTCCTTTTATAAGCAAACTTGTTCTATTTTATTTGAGGGTATCATTAGCTTCTATAGAGGTAAAAAGATTGTCTTGATAATGGAACTTCTGAAATCATAGACAAGACAAATTCTCTCCATCAAAGGCAAGTTAACATTTAACTGGCTGAAGCATAATATAAGTAGGCAACTTATGTTCCCAGATTAAAAGTCAATATACCACTAAATAAATTGAAATGATGACAAATGTTTAGATCATATCTTCTGGTGTCCTTGAGAAAATAATTTTATTCTGACATTTGGGATCCCAAAGACTGTGAGTTGCATCCCCAGGCTTATCATGTATTTATAGATATATCACACCCTTTCCCACCAGGCCCAAACAGAACCAGAACTCTCCTCAAGATTCCCACTCAGAGAAAAGCCCCCTACCAGTATAACTGCAGGTGAAATGTAAATCAGTATGTAGCCCTTTTTTTTCTTAGATAAGAAAAAAGACAACCAGAAATATGAAGGAAAAATAGATTCATTTAAAAAGTAAATAAAAGGAGGGTAATTTTTCAGACTCATTAATGGAGATTGGAGAGGCGAAAAATCTATTGGATTCACAAAACAAGTCAGGGTGACAAATAAATAATTACAAATAATTAAAAATTAGATAATGGAAATTTTAGATGATTCCTAAAATAAAATACTTAGAAGACTCAAAAAGTCAAAACTGTTCCTAAAATTGAAGCAAGTAGACAAGAATATGAAAATATTAAAAAAAAATCAAAAAATACTAATATCCAATTACAAAGTATTTCATAAAGACAAGACAAAGAACTAAAAAGAAAGAAATTATGTGAGAAATAATACATAAGAAACTCCCAGGCCTAACAAAGATGGGTCTTCAAATTAAAAGTAAGAATAAAGTGTTTAGTGTGGTGCATTAAAAAAAAAAAACCTATACCTAGACACACCACTGCAAAGCCTCAAAACTCTGAGTACAGAAAAAAGCTTACAGTTTTCAAAGAGAAAAACAAGGTAACTGAAAAAATTACCTTTTGTCAGCACAACAGATACTGGAAACAAGTAAACCAGTACTTTCAATTTCACACAGAAAATAATTTTCAGTTTGGAGTTCTGCATGTAGCCAAATTATCAGCTAAATTTGAGAGTAAAGATATTTTAGGGATGTAAAGACTTAAAAAAATTAACTTTCTTTGATACAATTCCAAATCAAATGTCAGTTTGGATTTTCTTATGTGTTATATATAAAGTTTATATGAAAAATAAATGTCTATGAATAAGTAAATCAGCCTTATCAAATAGATATCTAGAGAGTGGGAATTTTCTATTATGAAACTATAGTAACAAAAATTGTGCTGAATTAGCGCAGCTAAGACTAATAGATTAAAGAGAATAAAAGACATAGAGACATCTATTATGTTCAGTAGATGATGTTGGGGAAATTATCTTATTTATAGAGAAAACAATTGTTGATCTATACCTAAAACTCCATAAAAACGTGTACTCTGGGTGTATTAAAGACTAAAAATTAAAAGGAAAACTATAAATTTAGAAAATAATTTATAAATGTGAGGAACTATCTTCATATCTAGAAGTTCAAAATGAATGTGGAGGCTTTATTTAAATCCTGAAAAACAAACTAAAACACTAAAAGAAATTCATAATTTCATTACATAAAATTGAAAGTTCAATTTCAATTTAAATTTAATGATACCATTAAAAATCATTGACAGTCAACAATCTATGTCAAAATCAGTCACACTTAATTTTCGAAAAATGAAAAACAAAACAAACAGCATTTCCAGAGCAAAATGAGCAATAGAAACAGTCAATTTGCAAAGGAGGAACTCTAAAGACCACAAATATTCGTGAAGGTTTTTTTTTTTTAATTAATAATCAGAGAAAGTCAATGTAAGAGATCAAGGAGATATTGTTTTAGATCTCTAATATTAGATTGGTAAAAATGAAAAAGTTTGTTAAAGGTATAGATTGAGTCTAATGTCCTAAGAAACAATCTGGCAATTAATATTATTTACATCACTCAGTAAATTCATGCATACATCTATATCCCAGAGTAATCTTCACATGGATTACTTGTGGGCATGGATATGAGAATACTCATTGCAGCAGTTTTGAGAGAAGAATTAGAGGCAAGCAGGGTGTTTATAAGAGAGAGTTTATATTAAATATGGTAACAGCCACTGCAGACCATCAGGCAACAGTAGGAAACAATGGGTTAAAAGCACACAAAGCAACATGGGTGGATTTAAAAACCATGATGCTGAGTTGCGGGGAATGTAAGAAACTAAATAAAATGTATAATTATATCAGTAAGGATACTTCCAACAAAGACCTTATGTCAGGTAGTTAGCTAGAGGGAACTTAAAATAGAAAGTTATTTTAAGGTTTTAGAAGAGCTGAAAGAGCAAACAGAAGAATATAAGCAATGTAGAAATCAACAAGCGCTACCATTTTTCTTAATCATTTTTTAATGATCATTTCTCTGAGAAGATTTTTTGGACATATTTTTCCTAATTATCCCCCATTATAGTACCATTTATACCTGTTTATGTGTTATATAACTTCCTACATTAAAAATAAGATTCTTCTCCCTTAAGAACCATTTAGCTCCCTTGGGAGTAATATTTTCCCCACTGAAATGCATGTGTTAGAGAAATATATGGGAAGAGATGTTGAGGCAATGCCGCTAGATCCAGAAGCCAGGCCAACTGACTGTGCTAGAGCCAGGATCAAAGTCACCTGGGTGGTGGGAACACACCAACCTCTTCCTTCTTCCATTCCTCTAATCATACCAGAGCCCCCTATTGGCTAAACTTAACCAGAAGCCAGGCAAGTGTAGGAGATGCATTTTATATTGCATGTGATATAGGACAGATCAGAAAACATCCTGGGGATCTAGATCTGAAAGGAAGCAGGTAAGTATAATAGTAAATTGTAAATGTAGTAAGTAAAAAACAATAGTGTGATTTGCTTAAATGAAAAATTAGTATGCAAACTGCAGAATATACTTTTGCAAAAAGAATAGATGCGCATAAAATATAAATAGATAAACAATATAATAGTAGTCTGAGTGAGATTAAGAAGTAGAATGATGCTAGAGAATAAATTTAAGGGATTTGAAAGACAAGAAATCGTTACCTTTGGGGGGAATTTTCTTAAGGAAGTACTCCAACAAAATAAGGACATAAACGAAAAGAATGAACAGGAACCAGGAAATAGTGGAGCAATCCAGGAGAGCAATAGTGAGCCAAAAAGACAGCTGTGCAGCAAACCTAGGAAGCACCTACTATTCACATAAGCAGGAGAATAAAAGAAAATAGAAGGGAGGATGCCTTTTGGCAACAGAATTAAAGGCAACACTGAGAACTTAAAAAGAAATTAAAGTTATGTTAAAAGAAAATAATGCAAGAAAAATAGAAAGCCGATAAAATTCCAAGAAAATAATGTAGAATGCCCATGGGGCTCAAAATGTAAAATAAAATATGTCATTTCAAGCAATTAACCAATGAGAGAAAGGAGAATCCATTTGCCTTTAATCTTAGTCTGCTTTGAATTGCCTGGACTTGTAACACAGAATTCAAGAAGATCAAGGTACTCTCTTTTCACATGGTAACCATTTATCATTGACTTATACTAATACTAATACTAGCTAACACTAACTATAATATGTATGTGAACCTTAACAAAATGAGAAAAATGAACATGAAAGGGAACCAGCTAATGGACACAGACTGAGAAAAGCTGGGAGGAAAAGAAAGAGTAGAGAAACAGTACCTAATCATTTCATAAAGTGTTAGTCAAGAAAAACATCTTCCAATTTGACTGAATAAGGCATGTATTATTAGAAGTCATGCCAGTGATTAATAAGAAAAATAAAAATAATCTAAACATTGAAAATAACTGAACACTGAGAGCTGGAGTGAGAAAGGTGAAGAAAGGTGAAGTAAATGATCATTCTTTACTTTGGCATCACTAGGAATTACCTAAAACTGGTTAAACAAGAAATTAAAGGTAAGCAACTTATCTAGAATATAGAGAGATCCATGAAGAGGAAGAGGAGGAGGAAGAGTATGTGAAGGAGGAAGAAGAGGGGATGGGTGAAAGGGAAAGGGAGAGGAGTGGAAGGGGAAGGAAGGGGAAGAAAGAGAAGAAGAGGGGAAGAAAGAAGGA
>PVHY01016760.1:0-33012 GCA_004024945.1 Uropsilus gracilis
GTCATGAAGGGGATGTGCTGGCTGCCACCCGCCAGCACAGGCCTGTGCCTCAGTAAGCTGTTTGTAGGCAGGGAGTTTAAAATCCTTTGAATGTGTTTAAACTCAGCCATTTATTATTCTCCTCTAAGTGCCAGTATATGAAACTTTGTGAGGCAGTATTTAATCTGATTTTCAAACCGCTGAGGCTGAGTAAATACACAGCTACCTAAGTCCCCTCACAGAACAAACATGCATGGTAACACTCCCTCATTTAAAACAACCAAACCACTTTATAAGTTCCCTTTGATTCTCCAAGCCATGTCATTTGGAGACTGAACAAGAATGAAATGGTGCTTGGTATCTGGAGCAGGGATCAGCTTCAGAGCCAGGAGGCAGAGGCTTCCCTCCCACCCAGCTCACGGTGACAGCTGTGTGGCCCTGGGCAAGTCAAGGAAGGGGTCCTGGGCCTCAGTTTCCCCCTCTGCATGACAGGAGGAGCACAATTTTAAAAAAGCAAACTGCCGAAAGCCAACATAAAAAAGGGCAGAATTATTCCATGGCTCTTGACCGTCCATCTCCATATTTTCAACAGCCCCCAGGTGGAAGTCCTAGACCAGCACAGGGTAGGGTGTCCATGCCTGTGGACTCCGGCTCAGGACATGTGCCATGGCCAGTTCAGACATCAAACCAATCCCTCATGTAAAAACTTCCCTCTGAAGGAGGAAAGCCACTTTCAAGATTCCCATGTATACACATAGGATTTGGGCCAAAACAGATTCCAGCAAGGGCTATGACCCACTGCCAACCCCTAGACAGCCTGCCACAGCCAAGAGTCCATGGCCACTGCAGAGTCCAGAAGGACCTGCAGAGGTCTAACGACCCCAACGTGCCCTCCATCCCTCACCCCTCCCCCGACTTCCATCTCTTCCATTTGTGCTGGGTATTGACAAAGGGGGTAAGGTCAAAGGTCAGCATCCAAGCAGAACCACATTTTTGGAAAACTCATGTCCAGAGAGGAGGACGGGGGTCCTGGAAACGAGGGGCGTGGAGAAGGTTTGGCTGGGGAGAGTTGGCCTCGAGGGTGCAGGAAGGCAGACCCACCTCATTGTGCTCCAGGCAGTAGATCATCAGCTCAGAGAGGATGAGCACGCCGGTCCTGCCCACGCCCGCGCTGCAGTGCACCACGATGGGCGGGTGTCGGCTCCTGGCATCCTCCAGCATGCTGTTGGTATGGCGACGGACCGACTGGATCTCCTCCAAGTAGGCTGCAAGACAAAATGCAAATCTTGTCACCTGCGCAGCGGGTCTGCACATGAGCGAGGGGGGAGCGAGCGGATGGCGAGTCTTTTTTTGACAATAATTTACAGTTCTTACAAGACACTAATTATTTGGCTGGTAACCATCATACAGTCCTGGCTCCAGGAATTACCAGCTGGGAGTCCATTAGTTCATGGGAGAAATTGTTCTTTAAATTAAATAGTTCTTTTTTAAAAATTAAATTCTGTCTCCCCTCTGCAAATCCCCAAGTCCCCCAAGCAGATGATTCTCGACATTACTTACAGCAATTCCCACTATTAGCAGACTGGGATCAGAGCGCCAGCAAGGTCCCCTTGAAACGCCCGCCTGTCAGAGCCAATTTCTGGGGGAAGAGCCTCCATCTGCCCCTACTCCTTCCCCTCACGGAACGAGTGAATGTCAGCCGAGGCTTGACTTCAGTTTTAGATTTTAAAATAGATTTTGGAGTCTGCTTCTGAGCGGGATGCCATGTGGTTGTGGGGCACTCAGGCTGAGTGCCCCCTGGAGCCACATGTGCCTAGGACAGCGGGGCCACCACCTGCCCCCACCCCGCCAACATCTGCCTAGTCTAGCAGGGCCCTCCAGGGCTCTGCTCCCTGCTCCATTCAGGCACAGATGAGACATTTCAGCAAGGCGAGCCCTGACAACTTTTTTCCACCATCATGAAAAAAGGGAAAAATCCTTATTGATGCAATTCTCCAGCACTGCAAAAACTAACACAAGGCAAGCGTCGCTGAGATTCTGCAGCAGCTAGCGCAGGGAGAAACAGATTGGCAGGCCTCAAGTCCCAGAGGCTTCATCCTAACTCGGTGATGTGCACTAGACCGCAGGGAAAACACTCAGATTGCAAAAAAGTGTGTACAAACTTTAGTCGTTTGAAAGCAACTGTTTTCAAACAATTACAAGTGCCCCTTATGTAACCTTACATTACTGCTGCCACTGGAAGCAGCTTACCGCACAAACCAGGACCTGTCACCACCACCAGCACAGTACAGAAAGGGGTCAAGACAAAGGCCAGAGGTGCTGCTTTGGGGCCAGCAGCCCCTAACGATGGGCAGGAGTTCTAGCCCCCAGTTTTCTGCAAGAGGAAAAGACAGGAAACAAGTGGACGCTCTGCCTGACAAGAGACAGTTTCTCTTGCACCAACTCTGAGAAGAAAAAGGGATTAAGCAGCTAGCTTGGGGAGCTTCATGGCAGAGACAAGGTCAGACTTCTCAATCACACTGTTGGGCCCCTGAAATCGTGACGTGGTAGAACCTTCTGGAAGCAGCAGATAATCTGGCTACATTTTCTGCATCATGTAGTCCAATGTAAACATGGGCAGTAATCACTGAAATGAAATACAGGTGGGCCTGCCCTGAAGTCCTAGGGAACGTAAACTCATCAAAGCATCACTTAGAAGTGGCCTCTATGCTTTCATTAGTGTACACTGGCTTCCTGACACTGGTTCTGATTGGAAAGACTGAACTAATATTAAGTGTCCTGCCACTCAACCTTTCACCAGAGCTGATGGCCATAGTCACCAAAGTCCTCTACACTTACTGGCTCTATCTGTGCATCATGGAGAACATCAGAGCTAATCAATGAACAGAAGCAGACCAGAGAGTACCAATGTCTTCAGGAAGGACATCCCACAGGGTCAGTAGCCTCCTTGTTAACATCACAAGCTCCCAGCCAGCATCAGACTGTCCAGAACCAGCTGTCCCTTAAGCCCCCGTGGGCAGCACCCCAGGCCTCAAGGGCCACTGCTGCTTTCCTGCGACGGGAACACCTGCACTAGTGAGCCAACCACAGAGATGCTGCAACTCCACAGTTGCCCCAGCCTCCCGGGCAGGTCGTGAAGCAACAGGGCTCCTGCAGGAATGGGATGTGGAGGTGAGGGGAGGTGAGCAGGGGCACCCGGGCCACCACCAAAAGGCACCTGCGGCAGCTGTGCCCTGGTCTGGGGTCACTGCTGTCTGCCTCAGAAGAGTGTCTGAGATCAGGAGCAGGTGGTACTGCTTTTGAGGACAGCAGGGGGAGACCATCATTCCTGCCCAGTCTCGGGTCTCCTGCCTCGGAGCTGAGGGGCCAGCCCAGGGCCCAGCCTTTCTGATCAGGTGTGACACATGACCTGGGTGACCAGGATTTTTCAGCAAATCCTGAAAAAATACACCGACGTGAGTAAATTCAAGATCCAGGGTTGTTTACAGCGACTCATAAAATTACCAGCACTCGGAAAAATCCCAACTTTGCCCTGCTGTGGAGAAAGGTCAGGTTGACGAGAGGGAAGTCTCTGGGAGAGATCAAAAGCAAGCTTTTTAAAATGAAGCCCTGTTGCTGCTTGCTTTTATTGAAGAGTACACGGGAAGTACAAGCCACCATTTTTAAGTACCCTGTCAGAGGACCCAGTGCCAGGTAGTCATGCCTCCCACCCACTTCCAGGAGCCGGTCTCACCCCAGCCACCCCAGCACCCTCCATCACCTCTGCACCCACCATCACTCCACCAGCTGCTGTGTGGACGCAAATTTGTGGGCAAACAGCTCCGGCTCTGGCTTTGGTACTCTCACCAGCGTGCCTACAGGCAAGTTGAGGCTATTGTCTTACTGACCAGCAGCTAATGGCCAGAGTCCAGGCAGAGGCCACCAGGTCACCATGGCTTTAGCCAATATGTACAAAGTGCCGAGATATGAGAAATGACACGTACTGTCTGCATTGGAAGGGAGGACAGCAGCTTCCATGCTATCAGCTCTGGCTCCTCTGCCCACTCACTCTCCTCCTACCAAGACTGCCAACATGGCTACAAAACATGATGGGGAAGAGGAGACTCACACAGAAACCCCTGGACATCCTCAGGGCAGCCATGGTCAGGCCAGTCTGTGTACTGCAGGTGCCACACTGTCCTCTCCTGTCCAGACAACAGGTGCTTGACCTTCAAGCCTGTGGTTGCATAGCAACCAGAATCTGTGCGGAACTTGGTGGTGACCTTGAACTTGCCATACGTAGCGGAGCTGTGCTTGGAGCCCAGTTTGGGCCAGTATCGGTGGCTCTTGGTGCGTCCACTCTCCTGCATCACACACAAAAGCAAAATCAGAAAGAAATCAGCACCAGAAAACTCTAAGTGACTTTATCCTAGAACTTGAAGGCAAAGGAAAATGCATCTTGCCCCAAGTCACTTCACAGCAGCACATCTGCGTGGATCAGGACTGCCCAGCCCTGCGGCTAGATGTGCAGCAATAGCCCCACCCACGGAAAACAGGACACCCCAGCATCAGTGATGCTGAGAGTCAGAGAGAATCTGAAGGGTCTCAGTCTGGCCGCAGAGAAGGGTACTCACAGAGCTGGCATTAGAAATGATGGAGAATTTACTGTTAGTGCAAAGGCCCGTGTAGAGACATGTAAGTGGTTCCCCATGCAAGTCCCCATCACTGAGACACCCCTTGGCTGTGATCATAGCTACTTTCAGCTCAGTCCACAAGGGGAATGACCCTCTGGCCTGCTTCCCATCACTCTCCCTCTATGACCCTACAGACACTGGGAAAAGACTCATCAAGTCAGTCTCTCAACTGACTTCAAAACATAAACTAAAATGTAACCACAGGCACAGAGAAGGGACAATGAGGTTTAAGATGAAGCTTCTCCCTGAAGTGAGGCTGCAAGCCCTGGGCTGGGGTGCCAGTACTGAAGGCCCAACACAGACACCAGCTACAAGAGAAAATGGTGCTGGAAGAGAAAGATACTTTCCTCCCCAAAGAACAGAGCCTTGATGGGAACAGGTTGTGGTCCCTGCCCCGCCTGTCAGCACTAGCACGTAAGCAGTGGGGCTGGGAAACTGAGGTCCTTCATCCTGAGGCTCTCAAACCACAGTCAGCTATGAGGTGAGACAGCTGAATGGAAATGTGATTTCTTCTTGTTTGTTTCAGTCTTAGCTAGGGACACTTTTAGTCCAAGGGAAAGAGTTAAAAGCTGGGCAAAAACGGGGCAGTACAAGACATCATCTTTGGACAAAACCCTACTTGACGTGGTGGCAGTCAGAATCATGCCCAGCAGGGGGCAGGTGCTGCAGGAAGGAGAGCAGCAGGGCACCCCCCTACTGGCAGGGGGCCACACCCCTTACCTCCTCCGCTGTCACCATGGCGATCACGTTGGCGCCCTGCTCCCACACCATTTGCCAGAAGTCGTGGCAGGTGTGTGGCAGGGGTCCCTGGGTGGCAATGTAGTGCCACTCTGCCCCACCAACCACCACCTGCAACAAGGAAGCAGCAGTAAGTGACAACTGCCCACTGACCCCCATCCCATCTTGCCCCCGTCCAGCCTGGAATGATAGTGGGGGCCTCATGGGTAGGACCAGTGTCAAAAATCCTGAGACTGGAGATGGACACACTGACCATGCAAGCCTACTGAAAATGCACCTTGAATTTTTGGCCTGACACTCAGACGGGTGACATGCAAGCCAGTACATGTTGAGAACATTTATACAAATACACACAGAGAGACACATGTGCAATTTACACAGATACCTATGATCTAATTTGTTTGTGATAAGCAGTATTTATGAGTTGATCTTTTTACCCCCAATACCCCCACACCTCCTTGTTCCCCTGTCCTTTCTTCCCCCTCCCCCACCTTCCCTCAACCCCTACTGGGTTCATTAATATCCTCTGGTTTTTCTCAGTTTTGCTGTCAAGTCATCTGCTAAGCAAATGTCCAGTATTTCACTTTGTCATCCTGACTCTCTTTACTATACATCGCTGCTCCTGAACTCCTTCCACTTTGCTGTAACTGGCCACATCCTATCTGTCCCTGTAGCTGGAGAGGCCCACGGTGTGGAGACACCCCTATCTCTCTGGCTCTGACCCTCTGTGGCTGGGCGCAGGCTATGAGTCCTGCTGTCATAAATGTGGTTCAGAAACACTATGTACGCTTCCCACGGCAAAACTCCCAGATGCCACCCAGTCCTCTCACTTCTCCACTCCAGTTCATTTCATTACCCATGCAGCCAAACTGCTGGAGGCTAAATAGGTCCTGCACCTCACTGCTGAGTTATGGCCCTAAAATTGAGAACGGGGCTCTGTGACATCTGTTAAACAAAGAAGAAACCTGCCCTAGTATCAGAGCTTTGGGACAGTCGCTCGCTGAGCTCACAGGAAGTGTACCTCCTAGCCTGCGGCCCTGTGGCGCTCCTACCACAGAGGCCTTGGGTATACATATGGACCAAAGGGACCAGCAGTCAGAGTCCCATGCATAGGAGGCAACGCTGTGTGCCAGGCATCCCTGGGGGCTGGTGTCCATGCTGCCGCACAGACACAGGGCCGAGTATCCCCACTAGAAGCTGTGCCCTGGGTGGCAGGCCACACCCTCACCTGCCTGTGGCCTCCAGGGACCTCCAGTTCATCCTTTGGCCCAGGCCTGCTCCCACAAAGCTGGCCCTTCTCATACCCAACAGCACAGACCTCAAGAGAGTTCTGGAACAATGGAAGCAGCGATGGGTTGAAACTTTCCTCCCCATTGATTTTATGAAACCATACACTCACTTGATTCAAATACAAACAACGTCCGTTATTGTCTCATTACACAAGAAATGTTTAGGTCAACACTGGCAAGCAAAATCCACTTTCTGAGTACTGGTGGGAGAGAACGCTCATATGTCTGCTGGCCGGCAGTCTGGCTGCACTGCAGAATCGTATTTTCAACACCAGCCTCTCTGGCACCCAACCTACAGGAACCACAAATGCTTGCAGAGGAAGCGGCTGCCCGGGGCCTTCCAGCTTGTTCCAAGTATTGACATGAGAGTATTAAAGCCTGCATTAAAAACCCAACAGCCAATGCTACCGAGGTAGATTACACAGATGTGATTCTACCTCTGGAGCAAATAAATCTCCTTTCTGCTCCAACGGCTGCTTGGAACCCAGGGTGAAGCACTGGCAAGATACAGAGCCTGTTCCAAGAGCATGAGGATGTGTGCCCACGACTCTGAGAGTCCATTAATGGCACCCGGGTCTGAAACGTGGCCCCACAAGGCAGCAGCCCCACGGGTAGGGCTGGAGCCAGCAGCCACCCCCCTTCCAGAAGCAGATGGAAAATGGCGAAGGAGACGTGACCCGAAGAGGATGACCGCGCAATATTGCATCCAGAGACCAGGCGCCTGCACAGGTCCCTCGAGCCCTCAGCCTGTTCATCACCACCAGCACCTAGGAGCTGTGGGTTCACCTTTTGCGGTTTTACTGCTCACTCTCAAAAGCAAGAATAAAATAACCAACATAGTCTGCGGTCCTTCTGATGCCTATGGCTTTCTGGTGTGGAAAAAGACACACGAAGTGTTTGTGTGCCTTCCATGCAAAACCACACAACCATACACCGAGCCCCCGGCGCTGCAGCCGACAAGGGCCCCAGGTACCAGCTGCACCTTGGTGGTTGGAGGGGACTCACCGACAGCTCGAGAGCCAGAAACAGTTTTGCCTGGCATTAACGATCATGACAGACTTCTACAACTTATGTTTTAACGTTTTTGGTAAGCTTAGAGTCATTTCTAAACTTTACTATTTAGTATTCATGTATGTTAAGTCCTGTGTGCCTTTTTCTCATCTTT
Organism: Uropsilus gracilis; assembly: GCA_004024945.1. NCBI lineage: Eukaryota > Metazoa > Chordata > Mammalia > Eulipotyphla > Talpidae > Uropsilus > Uropsilus gracilis. The sequence continues at coordinate 7,845 of PVHY01016760.1, forward strand.
CCTTATTCTTTGGGTGATCTTGTTTTACAGTACTGTGACTTGGGGGCACTGGGGGCTATGAAGGTGAGCCCCGAATCATTGAGAAACACCCTATGCTGAGGGCTTTCCATACAGAGACAAAGTCCCGCACTCTAGAGGCCAGAGCCACAGTGACATTCGCGTCAGTCCTGGTATCATGGACACAAAGGAAGGCAAGAGGATTCGGAGACATTTAAATGCCCACACACACCTACTCATAACTCTTACCGGGGCAGAACTTGACTACTTTGAAAGTCAACGAAATTCTGAGATGTGAAGGCTGAAGCTTCGAAACACCCACAGAAATCCTAACTTGAACCAAATGGCCAATCTTGCCAAGATTCCATATGACACACTTGAGGGGCTGGCCAACTCAGCTGTGCACCGGCGTCACAGCCAGGACCAGGTACACAAGGGCAGTCTGCTGGCCAGATCTCGACACAGATCGAGCCTAGCAGAGCTCCCATCCTCGGCCCATCAAAAATAGAGGCATGCAGCCTTGAGTCTCTCCTGGGGGTCTTAGAAAAAGTTACAATGCATGGACAGAAGCGGTCAAGTCCCAGTAACGAGTGGGAACAGCTGACCTGAAGCTTGTGTCATGCCTTGCTGCTGCTGGCTCTTCCAGTGGACAAATAAAAGCAACAGGGGCTGGGAAACACTGGCTCTGGGCCTGGGGCCCCACCCCAGGTCTGCTACCGCTGGGGGTTCCTTCTCCCTGTGTTGTCGCTTGGACCCAGCCTCCCACAGCCCTGCCCCACCCCCAGCTTGCCCCTCACCCTGATGTGGGAGGCATTGATATAGCCCGTGCTGTTCTCCTTAGTGGGTGCCAGCTCCACACGATTCTCCTCGTAGGGCACCACCTCCCGGACGCGGCTGCGCTCGGCATTCTCTGGCAGGGCTGCTGTGCTGAAGAGGCCATTTGCCTTTTTCTTTGGAATCTGCTCATATTCTGTGAACACCATGCCCTCCTCCAGCCTCTTCTTCAGGGTTCTGAACTGCAACAGAAACTCATCTTCAGCTCTCTGAGTCACCCAGCCTCCAACAGAGCCATGGATTCTTTCAAGTACCTGTGAGGGACGATGTACTGGCCAGGGAGGGAGTCTGGGCTACTGTAGGGCAGCGGGTGCTTGATCCGCTCATTGACCCAAGAACCCAATTCCTTCCCGCTCACGCTTACACAGAGCAGATTTTCATGACAAGGCCAGAATTGAAATTCGAAATGGTGAACCTTTTTCTTAACAGCTCTGTTTAAAGTCTAGCTTAATATGGTGTTGATTAACCTATATTAGTCAGACACCCTTTATCTACTCACATAGCTGCTTTTAACTGAGCTCAACCTGAGGATTCAGCTGGCCCGGAGTTGTATACACATGAGGGTCCATACCCCTTTCCTTCAATTTTTCCCATGGGAGAACCACCTATAATGTTCACACGGTACTACTTAATTAAAGATTCTCATACGGTATTACTCTAAACTCCCAGCTGGCTCTGATAGCATCCCGAGACGCCATACAGCCTGGCAGAGATCGGCAGTGCTGCCAGCAGTTTAGATGGACACAGCTTACTCCTTAAGCCTACTGACTGGCTACTTTCAGCACTGCAGGGACACCTTCCTACAACCTGGAAAACACAACCCCACCAAGTTCCCACAAAGCACTAGTCAGACAATTATAAACCAGCATCGTTTTATCATCAAGTCAGGGGACAACACAGCAAGAGAGTTACCATAAATGCTTAGGTGAAATAGCCACTAACAAGACAGTCTATTTCACACGTGGACATGGAGAGCTGCTTAGCCCCCTATTCTGGAAATGCGGAACCCATCTTAGAGGAGGGCACTTGACCAGCAGGCTCATGGTGGGCAGGCTGCCTTTTCAGACAGATGTCACTGCACCAAGTGTGCCGGGCAGCAGCAAACACCAGCGAGGCTGCGCTGCCTGCAACACTGGCTGGGCCTGCCAGCTTCACAGGGGAGGATTCATCCATCAAATCACCGCCAGGGCCAGCATGTCTAGGCGCAGAGCACATGCTGGAATCCTAGGACCACAGGGGGTGAGTCACAGGCTCGTCAGGTGCAGAGCTTACCCTCTCGTCCATGGGAACTCGGGCGGCATCCACGCGGCTGTCTTCCCGCCCCGAGACCCGGGCCACGGAGAGCCCGTTCAACGCTGCCAACATGAGCGGTCTCTTCTGCGCCTCCAGGCCTGCCACCTTCTGCTTCTCCAGATTCTTGCGGCAAGAAAAGGCATGTTCTCATTGTTTACGATACCCGCCGAATACTGGAATGTGTTTTAATCTCCCCAAATCTGCAACTCCCCAGCCAAGGAATGCAGACACTATTACAGCAGGGCAGATTCAAACACAGCCTCCCCATTACCCGTTACGCCCCAAGGAAGTGGCTCCAGGGACTCCTGTACTCATGCTTTTAAGAAAGGATGGTAGGTGAAGAGATAAATGAAAGACTCCTTACAAACACCCACTGCCATGAGGCTGCCACAGAGACAGCAGGCCTGTGAGGCAGTTTGGGGAGACTAGAGCCATGGGAAACAAGCAGAGGGAGAGAGGGTTTTGGGAATAATCTGAGCCAGGCACAGTGATGTGTCTCTGCAGACTGAAAGGTAAAACAAAAATGGTATAAAGCTGTACCGAGAGGTCAGGTTGCATGATTCGTAGAGACCCCAGACCTGGCTGCAAGGACACATGGGAAAGGGCTCCATCACCACTTAGCAGGTGGGTCAGGACCCCACCCAGTAGTCTGTTGCTCCTCACATCCCAAACCTGACTAAGGCACAAACTACTCTCTTCATGTGCTCCCAGCAAGTCTGCAGATTGCTAAAAACAACCCTGCCCTAAAGACACACACAAGGGAGGCAGATGACACCAATGGGAACCTCAGAAGTACGAGGCTGAGATCCCAGCAGTAGTGAGGCTGACTGGCAGAGGCACCTGCTGCTCTGGGGTTCGGGGGGTCCTCTCATCCCTGGTTTCTTCTTAAGCCTTTGGCTATGTTTTCCTTATTCCAACATTTACACCTTTACCCCCAGGCAGCAGGCACTTGGGGCGGGTAGTTTCAGGGTGGGTGGCAGGCAGGATAGCACCCTGTGTGCTTGGCATTACCCATGGTCTAACTGGAGCCCAGAAACTAGAGGGGGCAGCAAGGGGCTGTAGTGGGCCCTTCATCCAGCAGTCACCACCTACCAGACAGCTCAGAGGAGCCTCTCAGAGAAGGGGAGCTAAAGGAGGCAGTGGTACCATGACCTCCAGCCACAGGGTCCATTCTCTAAGGAGACTTGTCTCCCCTTCTCAAGCAGGGCTGGGAGATCTAGACTTTAAATGGAGATCCTTTTCGCTGATTATTTCATGAAGAAGACTCACCTCCCCCATCAACTCCTTTAATTGGCACCCTATTTCAGTCTAGCCCAAAGTTTGAAAAAGCAACCATTTTTGGAAATGATGCTGAGACTCCCACACCCCTACTCCAAGAGTCCTTCTGCTCACCCCCACCTGCTCTACAGGGTGACCCAACTGGGCTTTATGCTAAACACACCTTCCCTGTCCTTCCTGGGATGACTTTTTGTCTGAGGAACACCGACACCTCAGTGTCAAACTCTCTCTTAGCTCCACTCACTCATCCCATCAACTTACTACTGGAAATAAAGAATACTGCAAAGATCAGATCTTTTCTCTTCCCGGCACTGACTTCTGGTAGGGGACCCAAGTAGAGAAATGTCTCCCAGACAGCAGCGGATCTGGCAAGACCAGGGCTGAGCCCCATGGAGAGGCAAGGGGCTCCAGACAACACACCTGCACCTGGACCTGGGGCTGATGTCAAGGCAGAACAGCCAAGGCCACCCTGCTCCTTTATCCACCTCAAGCAGCCCATGATGCTGCCTGCAGTGAGGAGGCTTAGACAGGAGCTGGAGGTTCCTTATGGAGAACCAACTCAGCCGGCTGCTCCCTGCCTGGCCCACGGCTCACGAGAACCTCCTGGTCCTATAGGAAAACGGTCACAGCCTGGAGCAGTGGCCTGGGGAGGACTGGGGAACACTCAACAGGGGGACAGAGAGGGCAGAGACTGACCACATCATGCTCACTAGGAGCAATGGGTGAAATCGGCTCTCCAATGTCATCCGAGTGGACGGGAAGGGACAGAATGTGGACAGGGGAGCTCCTTGCTCCTGTGGCAACGTTGGAGGCTCTGTGCAAAGACCAGTGCCCACCTTATGCTGAAGACAGCTCACAAGAGGGGAGCAGCACTGAATGGAGGCCATGTGGGCAACAACAGACCGAGTCCTTGGGGGCATGGATGCTTGCGCTGACCACTGAGTCTCAACAATGGGGGTTAGGGGCACTGAAAAGCCCTTTCTACCCAAGAATGCTTTTTTCCAAGCTGGAGAAGCTCCCCTGGCCACCCTTTCACTGCACCCAGAGGTCCCCTTAGCAGAGGTCCCAGTGACCAGAGGTCCCCTTAGCAGCAAGAGCAAGCATATCCATCACAGGTCTCCCTGGCCCCAGGGAAAGCAAAGCCTGCACCAAATTCCTGCACCATCCCCTGGGGCAACACACGTTGGGCCCAGACCTGCTGCAGGTGTGACCAGAGGCACAGAGTGGCTGTAGGTGGCTCCTGCCAGAAGCTTGGCCACCTAACTCTGGCCTATCGCAGGTCAAGCCCCTCAGCAAGTTCGGTTGTCAAACCAACTCCTTCCAAGGACAGCTGAAGTTCTGGGGTTCCTGAAATGAGCCTGCCTTCTTAGGGGGCATGGACAATGAACCAAAGGTCTGTGGAGGGCCCCGAAAAACGTCCCCACATACTTACCCTGATCATCATCTCCCGCTCTATGATGCTATCCTCCAACGAGAACATCTCGGACACCGGCCTCTCCTTCACGGGCTCCTTCCTCACCCGCTCCTTCACACTGGTCAGATCAGGCTCTGAGATGGACGGGCCCAGCGCTGACCCATTGACTGCCAGCTGGTCGGCCCGGGCCACACTGGCCACCTTGGCTGGCCCATGCCTTGATGCAAGGGCCCTAGCTGCAGCCACAGGTAGGCTCCCTGGGTCCTGCCGTAGTGCCCCGTTACTCACACTCTTCCGGGGGCCTGGGTACTCTGGGGGGGGCTTGTTGGGAATGCGGGCTAGGGCAGCCTGCAGCTGGGCGCTGTACCCCATCTTTTCACGGAGCACAGGGATGCGGGTCACTGCTGCGGGGGCCTCCTCCTCCTCCTCGCTTTCGCTGCTGTGGATCAGCATTGTGGCTTCTGAGAAGGTCTTCTCATGGTGGTATGAAGGCAGTGGAGGCGTCCCGTGGCTCCCTGGCACCTCCTCAGGGGGGCCCTGCTCCCGGAGCGTGTTGCAGCGGGCCATGGGAAGGTGCAGAGACTTAAGGGTCATGGCCTCCATGCCCCGCACCATGCAGCTCATCACCTCCAGGCTGTGGCGCTTGTCCATGGCCCCATGGGGCTTGGTGGCCGGTAGAGGCTCGCTGACCTCCTGCAGGGACTGATGCACCACCGGGGCGCTGTCCTCCTGGAAGGTCTTGACCGACAGCTGCACCTTGCGGGTCACCAGGTCAGGGCTGCTGCCGCTGACATACTTGTGCCGGTGGCTGGCCAGGTCAGGGGTGCTGGTGGCGGGGCGGGGCCGGGGGTAGGGGGGTGGTGGCCGGAAGAGATAGTTCTTGAGCATGTGGGTCGCACTGCAGGGGTGGGGCCCCTGCAGCTGCATGTTGGCCAGCTCTGGGGTGCTCACCGTGTGCGAGATGGCGCTGGCGCCCCGCCTGCTAGACACTGTGCTGCGTCTGGGGTCGCCACGCTCCGATGGACCCACCAGCCGGTGGCCATAGCTCCCAGGGGGCACATAGGGGACAGTACAGGGGTGCCGTTCCCGCATCTCAGGTTGGCTGTACACCAGCTCCTCCGGCTGGTTGTAGGCCTGTGTGTTGATGAGGTTGAGGTTGCGCAGGGACTGGCTCTGACTGTCTGCGGGCAGCACACCCCTCTTCATCTGGCGCATGACAGTCTCATAGTCGGGGGTGGGCCTATAGGATGGCACAATGATGGCGCTGTGCCGGTGGCTGGGGATGTAGTCGGCCCGCATGATGTCACTCCCAGGGATGCTAAGGTTGGAGGACACAGGTGAGGCCTGCACAAAGCTCTGGGAGCAGGTGAGTGAGGTGACGCTGTGCACACTACACACGCTGCCATTGGTCACGGTACCATTCAGGAAGCCAAGGTCCAGGCTGTTGTGGGAGTTGCAGTAGAAGGCATCCTCATTGCCATGAAAAATGCTGTCTGCAAGGGGAGCACAGACTGGTGACATGCCCACTGGTTCCCCATGCTCGGATGACTCCCAAACCATGGAAGCAGCATGGGAGAGGCCACCCAGCATAGCCCACTGCAGACACAGGACCATCTCAGCAAGATCTGAGTGGGAGGGACAGCGAGCAAGAGGGGAAAGCAGATCCAAACCAAGGGAGCCAGGCACATCCACGCTGAGATCCCAGGATGCTCTTGGTCTTACCAGGGCTTCAAAATTAGGACCTAGGATAGCTGGGGGCTGGGGAGTCCTGTCTTTCTATTTGGGGTCCAGCAAGAGGACTGGACATTGTGCACCAGGGAGTCGAGCACTTCAACAGACTGCGAGTGACTGTGCTTGGAGTCTCTCCACCGCCTGGGGAAGGTCTGGCCCATGAACTGGCCACATTCAGAAAGACACAGGAAGGGTGAGGCTGGACAGCAGCCACACACCGGTTCGTTCCGCTCGGCCGCCAGTGGAGGGCAGGACGAGACCAGCTCTGAGGCACCGCCTGAAACGCTGCGCTAGAACTGGTTTCACGGCTGAGGTCAGTCGCACAGAAATGAGCTTGTTTAAAGAAGCCCCTAAAGAGATGACAGCAGATCTCCCATCCCACATGCTCTGGGTGTCTGTCTCCCTTACATACACAGACGTGCACGCATACACGCACGGGTGCACATCCATGCACACACCAGAAGGCAAGCCCTAGTTGGGATAGTTTTCTGCAGCTGAAGCACCATCTGCTTTCATGCTGCATGACCTGCACGTCAAGCAGAGGGGCCCATGCGGGAAACCTCAGCCACCTGTAAGGTGGCCTGTTCCCACCTCTGCAGGGGGTGCCTTCCCCTGCAGCAACCTGGCTGGTGGGCTATCTAAAATGCTACTTAGTTAAATCTGTTAACTTGGGTATCTCAGTTTCCATGCCCATGCTTTGGTGGAACGGACTCCGACCATGTACTCAATGCAGTGTTTGGCACAAGTGTGCTTAGCCTGACCCCAGGTGCTAAGGAGCCGCAGGGCCCATTCTCAGTGCAAGCCCCACCAGTGTCCTGTCTGTGATCCCAGTTTCAACAGCTGCAAAATGGAAACAGCAAGGGGCCTGGTTCCCAGGTGGGGAACAGGATGGGGTGGGACATGGAGCAAGGGCTGGAAGTGCTGGAGCAGGCTGCCTGCTCTCTAGAGGCTGTTACAGTAACTATGCTCTAAGTGTGTTTTCATACATTTGCTGGGGAGTGCTTAGGAAGAAAAGGAGAGTGCAACAGATTTCCTCTGCTCCAAGTGCAAAGGTCCCAAGAAAAGCCTGGGCCAGGAGAGACAGGAATAGCATCTGGAGAGGGTGGAAGTCACACCAAGTTCCCCAGCAGTGGACCTGTACCCCACCACCCCACAGTGGCACTATGGGTGGAGTGTGCCAGGCTGCTCCATCACCATCTCTCTCCCCTGTTCACGCAGCACAGGAGGGGAAGGGGCCTGTCACCCCCAGCTCCCTTTGAGACCAAGTCAGGGTAGACTTCCCAAGAGGGAAGAACATTCTGTGACCTTCAGCACTGAAGCTGCAGTCTGTGCCACCCAAATGCTGTGGGATGAGAGGAAGGTCGTGGTCCGTGTGTCTTCCCTCTCCCCCCTCTTCCACCACTGTATGTGCTCCAGAGGTGGGGGGTGGTAGTAGCGGGCAGGCTCACCTTGTGAGGTGTGTGTTTCCGAGTAGTGCTCACCACACTGGACGTGCATGGGGGGCAGGATGTAGGGCTGCTGCCTGGGCTGAAATGGAACAGAGGTGGGAAAGGCTGGGGTTCCCTGGTCATTCATAACTGCAACCACCCACCTCCCACCTCAGCAGGGATGGTGCTCAGCCAACCCCTGGTACAGAGAATCCTATCTCATCACTATGGTCAGGACGAGCCACACAGAAGGAAGAATGAGGCTGATTCAAGGGGACCAGCACAAAAGATAGCAGGCAATCACATCTGTCACAGCTATGCTCTCACCCCCACAAAGCTCCTTTTCAAAATGACCACTTCAGACTGGAGAGTCCCTCTAGAAACAGTGAGAATAAGGGGAATCTGCATTTCAGTCTGTCTGAATCTGGCTCCTTCTGCAGCCTGGAGTCAGCAGAGCTGAGCCTCTGGCCGGAGGTCACAGTCACACCAGTTTCAGGAACAGGCAGCCTGCGTTCATCAGTGGGCTGTTAAAGAGCCAGTGTAGTCCACACTCTCACCCTCAAGACCACTCGCAGATGCCCCCACAGCAGAGCCCACCATGGGAAGCAGGAACCTACTACTCCCCTGGCAGAAAAGCCTCTCTACCAAATCTCAAAGATGGCCTCCTCGCTGCTGAGTCCACCAGGGCCGGTGTCTTGCTGCCCATGCTCCCAGATGCCTGTCAATTCGAGCTGGCCTCTACCACCCCACCACCACCCCCTGCCAAAAATGTATCTGGCTTCTGCAAAAGCATCTATTGGATGCTGACACATAAAAACACTGAAATCTGTGACTCACCAAAGAGAATACTCATTTATAATATCTATCTTGATTCTTTTAAAACAAGGCTTGTCAATATTATTTTTAAAGTTACTGTTTTAGGACACAAGCTGAGATTAGATGGAAACAATAAAGTCCAAAGCTAGCAGGCGTCATACACCCTCAGTACCCCTCAAGAAAGTAGTGAGGCCAATGATCCAAAAACTGAGAACCACCCAGGGGGAAAAAAAAAAAAACAAGAATTGAGGTCAATCCAAGAAAGCAGTTAAGGATACCACAGAAAAGCACAAAATACTTCCAAATCTTCCTTTGGCTGTCTTCTGCATTGCAGCTGAAAGTATTTCTCTTCTTCTTAGTAATACATAAGTCAACTCAATTTTTCCTGGAAAGGAGAGCCAGGTTTGAGGCTTACCAAGAAAAGTGGGTGGGGTGCGGCCCAGGAAGAGAAACCCATAGCAAGCAAGGAGGAGCACTCCCTGACAGTTCCTGCTGATTTTTTTTAAATCCAATTAAGTTTCTTGCTCTGATTTAAAATGAAACAAAACAGTAGCTAGTGACTTTATGAACCAGCATGTGTGTATAGCCCAGAGGCACCAACAGCTGAACACCATTTCAGGTTCTATCTTCTATTTTGTTTCTGTATATTTTCCAATAGAGCATTCTACTTTATTTCCAGTTCTGCAGATACAGAAAAAATGAGGTGTCACATGACAGGCAGTCCTAGCTATCAACAAGGAAGTCAGAGGCCGAACCTATTATCAGAGTTTCTTTCTTCCGAATGTGGAGGAAGCCTTGGTGAAACGGTCTCATTTAAACCTGAAAAGCAGCGGTGGGAGCGGCTGGAGGGTGCTCCCTTAGACACAGATGGTGCTTGCCTGGACAGATGCAGAAGGGAGGCCTGGGTCTCCACTAGATAAAGAGCCCAGACAGGGTGGCGGAAAAGTCAGTCAGGCCTCACCAGGGTTTCACATTGGGAAATGAAAGTTCATCTCACTATTTAAGACACATGCATGCTAAAGCAGCGAAAAAGAAAATAAAAGTGACAAAGAAGAGCCAACAAATGCAGTAGGACCTGCATGAACCTCCTGGCAGCCAGGACAAGCCCTGGGGACCCACCCAACCTAGAGTCCTTGCAAACTAGCATGCTGAATGGCACAATCAATAAAATGCAATGGTCATGAGAATGGTTGCACTTTTTCCAGAAAATAAATTCTCAAAACTTTCTTTTTAAAAGGCAAATGTCTTCTACATATATTGTATATGAAGAAAAGTTCAATTTTATTCTCTCATCAACTCAAAGGACTGCTTGTCTAGAAAAATCAGAGACTCTACAGTGTAGTCAAAGGTTATTTGGATTTTATATAAAGAAAACATAACCTAAAATAAAAGAATGATGACTCAAGATGGACTGAAAACTTTAAGGTAGCACTTCTCTTATCTATTGCTTTATCCTCAGACAACCCTCCAACAGGACAGCCTGCAGAAAAACACACATGTTGAAACTGCCTTCTGCTTCCTTCTTCACATGGTGAGAATGAATTCAAATTTTCTGGTCTTCGAAAACGTGCCCTGGACCTGTCCACCAAGCCAGGCCCTTCCATTCTGTTTCACTTAGAAAACATTTCTGACTAGCTGACTAAGCTCCAACCAAAGCATCGCAGGCACTTATAACGGAAGCTGCATCCACGGACAATCAGAAACATCAGGCAAGCGGCAAACAGACACACAGACAGACCCTGGGAAAGGGCCTCACTGCCGTGCAGGGAGACCAGCATGGGGGGCAACATCAAGTTGACATGGACAAGAATGGGCACAGGACAAATGGAAGTGTGGCACCCACAGGGCAGATGATGCCCACTTGTGTCCCCACCAGGTCCTGTCTGGTCCCTGAACCCTACACCACCAACTCCCTCCCCATGGTCTGAGTAACTTGATGACAGATTTTATACAAACCAGTGAGGATCGGCTCCAGGTGGGCTGGCGTCTAATGGGGGGTGGAGAATTTGATTGTCTATGTGGAAAGGGAGAAAATGAAGATGGTCATTATTCTGTGTCGATATACACAGAAGAGCAGAAGGACAAGAAAAAAGAGGGGGATGGACGAGCAGGGAGACACCAGCCTACACCCCCCTACTCATTTCCGATGTGGGGCTGGGGACAGTTCTGACTGCCTGCCTTCCTTCCAATTCTCACTCATTTTCACAATGTTCAGAACACGTCACCTTTACGATGCTTCACAAATTCAGAGTAGACTGAGATTAGGAGGGAAATAAGCAAGATGGGGTTTTCAAAGTATATCCTTTATGTGTTTTTGTATGTGTCTCATGGCAAAAGAAAAAAATTCCTGTTTATACTTTTATAAATCTTACATTTATAGGTTTTATATTTTCGTATTTATATTTATAATATTTTAAGATTATCTTAAATATTAAAAGAATATATAGGTATTCACGAGTGACAATGATGTAATATATATATATGTACACAGAGAGAGAGATATGTGCAATCAATTAAAAAGTTAAAATTTAAAAAATAATAATAATATAAAAGAATGAGATTATGGGGCAAGATCACTGGAGATTTTTCCTCAATAAATAATGATACATCAATCCAAAAAAAAAAAAAAAGAATATACAGGTTGTTTCAACTGAGATAACAGATACTACAAATATTAGATCAGACCCTTTCCAGAGTGAAACTCAACATAAATATTTTGAAATGTAGAGGTGAAATAAGAACTAAATTAAACCCTTGAGAGCTAGAATCAAAAGTGCTGCCAAGTAACAGGCACTAAACGTCAGGGCATTTCCCAGTCCTCAATGGGGTAAGCAGGATCCAGTCCAAGGAGGTATCCAGCAGTCAAAACCCAACAGCAGTGTCTCCTCCTCCTGGCAATTCAGGTCGCCAACTCTTTGGTGACAAAGCATCTTTCCTCTTATGGAACCAAGGAGATGAGAGTGATCTGGGATTTTCTGACAAATGTCGGACATGATGTCACGAGCCCCAGAACTTGCTCCCAAGGACTCTGTCTGTAGATGGCAGCCAGCAGCCCTTCCAAAGAACTTGGTACTAGCCACTCACCCTCAGGGGTGGAGGGTTGCAGTAGGAGCTACTGCCACTGTGGAATCCAGAGGGCAATCGCCAGGGCTCATGTGAGCCCACAAGACAATACCACATATAGGATGGACTGTGCAGGCACATGTGTGGGGGGAGGGGGTGTACATGCATGGTATGCATGTGTGTTTGTGTTGTGCTTGCATGTGCATGTATGTATGGTGTGTGTACTGTGAACATGTGTGTGGTGGCATGTACTTTTAAAACCTCCTGTGACAGATTAGGAAGAAGAAAGATTCATACAGACTTAAAAAGGAAAAACAGAAATTCCTTAGCTTATAGTCTAACATGATATTTGTTAATGTTAGGGAAAGAGGCTATACGAGAAATACAAGTCTCCAGTAAATTTGACAATAAAGTTGCTGAAAGATGGTCAAACCAGAAAACTATAGTGAAATTCACTTTTCAAAAGTTTTCTTTTCCCCTCCAGAAATCCAGTGAGAATTTTGTGATGTCAAAGATACTCCCACGGGTCAAAGAACTGCAAGAAATGACTTAGAAGGAATGTGTACCAAAGAATGGTGTGAGTGTATGTGTGTGCACCTGTGGACAGGTGTGGGTATGCATGTGGGTGTGCATGTGTGTACATATGCATGACCGTGAGTGTGTGCATGTGCACACCTGTAAGCATGTGCATGCCTGGGCATGTGGCCACCTCCTGTGAGTGTGAGCACCTGCAAGTAAGTCTGCTCTACCTGCAGCTCCCCTGGGCACTGTACTCACTCACATTTGCAGACATCATGATTGACCTACCCCACCAAGCACACTGCCAGACTCAGGTGCAAGCAAAAGCAAGAAGTGCTCTGAAAGTCCTGTGTCATTCAGAACAAATGAGACAGGCTGAGAGCAGGGGTAGGGGTTGCTGGAGCACAGCTGGGCCGGGTCCCACTCTTGCTCTTTGATGCATCCATGGGGTGGGGGATGCAGCTTTGCCCACTCGTCATATCTCCTCCCCACACACCCAGGGATCCTTTAAACAAAATCAAGCCCCTCAGGTGCCCCAACTGCCCCTGTGCTCAGCTGAGCAGCACTTGCCAAAGTCATGGAACCAACAGCCGCAAAGCAGGAGACCCAGTCACTCTGGCCAAGGTTCGGGCACCTCTACACTCTCTAGTCATTCTTGATTTCCAAATTACATCAGATACCCAACTGGCTTTGTGCATGTTCTACTAGCATCTCCCAAGTCTCCTCTAAGCACCCTGAACTCTGCCGTGGGTGACCTGACCCAGGAATACAGGCACACTTCCACTGTGTAGACGAGGGTGGCAGCTGCTCCAGTTCCTTGGGGATGCTCACCACTGTCGCCCAACATCCGCAACTTCAACCTGACATGGAGGGAGCACTAAAGATGGGGCAGAGCAATGCTGCAAACTCAGAGCAGAGGAGGGCAGGTACAAAGCGGGCTGCCCGTCCACAACCACACCTTCCCTCCCACCCTCCTGTTCTCCTCTCATGGCCTCATGGTACACAGAGCCGTAGGCGTGGGGGCCATGTGGCTGCACAGGAGCCATCAGCCCCATCAGTACTAGGGACCGAGGTGTCCACTCACTCAGTGCAGATCTTGTTCTGTTTGTAAAACTTGTGCCGCGTGGCAAACAGTCGAGAGATGTACTTGGCATTTTCGATATCATCCTGAGACAAGGGAGCAAATAAACATTTGTCACATCAGACAAACATTTCTCCAGGTCCCGTTGAGTGGGAATATGTCCCCCTCTTCACGTCAAGCACATATGATGGGCTCCCTGGTGACTGTGCACAGGTCCCTGCTGGCCTAGGCAGGGCCATCCTGCCACCCACACATCATCATGACTCCACACCTGCTGCCTGGGCAATGGAGCAGCTGGGGAGAGCCCAGGACAAAGGTGGTCCTCCATGGGAGACGTGACTTGGCTCACTTTCGATTAAACTTGGGCACAATGGGAAGAGAGTGCAGGTCCATCGGCCTGGACATGCTCGAGAAGCAGGGACCATGACCTGCCACTGGATGGGGCAGAGCAGCTGCAAAGAGCAAAGCTCAGCGTGGCTGCTGGGGAGCTCCCACCCGGACCCCAAACAAGGCAGGTGGGCAGAGACAGGCATCCCCTCAGGACAGCAGTGCCCGCAGCGGATGCCCACTCACCGTGTGGAATAGGGCAGTCTCCTCCTTGCTGACCAGCTCAACCAGGATGGTGGACTTGCTGTGGCTGATGTTCCCGAGGTCATTCCACCTGGTAAAGAGGGCAGCTGAGCAGGGGCAAGGCAGGGCTCACGGAGTGGGGCTGGCTATTCGTGGGCGACTGAACAGGAGCTTCTAAATGCTAAGTGTGCCTCCTGGCAAATTCGGATGGCTTGGGAGATGCAGCATGCAGCTGCCTCAGCCGAGCCCTTGGCGCACAGAACAGACACCCTATGCCCTGGTGCTCAGCTTCCTTCTGACCAATGGGGGCCCCTGAACCAGCCCCTCTTGCTTTTGAGTCCCTGGAAAAGCATTTCCTGGAACTTCACTCTGTCACGATGAGGAGCAATTTAGATAAAAATGTGTGCTGAGGAACTCAGGCCTGAGAATCCACAAGGTCTGTGTTGAAAGACATACTACACACTGAGGAGGTGGGGCAGATCTCCATGTATGCATACACATACGTGTACACACACACAGGAGCAGATCCCCGCAGGGTACACACACACACACACACACACACACGGGTTTATTCCCTTGGGGTTTACACACACACACACACACACACACACATATACACACACACACACAGATTCTCAAAGGGTGTGCACGCGCGCGCGCACACACACACACACACTTGGCTGTCCTCAGGGAACCCCATCTAAAGCAAGAGATACAGAAACCACCACCAGACAGGGATATCGGTGACCCTTTCCCACTCGACTTGGACCCACTTGTAACCATCCCTCCTGACTCCCAACGGTCCCTTGCTCCTCCCAGCACCCCTGCCTGCTGCTCACTCCACCCTGCTGACACTTGCAGGAGGGGGGATGTAGTGGGTAGCGGGATCCATCCCTCAGGCACAGGCCCCTGACCCCCAATCTGCTCACCCATCAGCACTAAGCAGCATCTGCCAGGGGTGGGCTCTGCCCTTGGCTCTCACACGCAGCAGGGATTCCAGAGACCCTCCAGGGAAAAGGGCAGACGGAGGGGGCGGCAAGCCTACCGGTACACGATTGCTTGTCTCCCGATTCTGTTCCTCACAAAAATCCCCATGAAGAAGATGCCCAGGTGGACGCTGTTGCCGTGATTGTCCTTCAAGGGTAACAGGAGAGCCGAGGTGAGAGGCCGTGGGGGACCCTGCACCCCAAGGGGCCACACCCACCCTGAGCCAGCGGGGTGAACCCGAGGCACAGTAGCAAGCAGACCGGAGGGCCCTGCCCCAGGGGGCTAGGCACTCCTTGCTCTTCTCAGCTATCACATCACAGCTCTGAGAGTAAACTATAGAATTTTCTCTGGGGCTTGGAGAAGACAGGAGTTTCTTTTCCATGACATCTATTTGTCCGTGGCTGTTGCCTCTGTGCTGGCAGTGGAATCCCATGTGAGCAGTATCTGAGCGGGCAGGTGGCCCTGCGGGAACACCAAGCAGCCTGCCTGGGAAGCAGCAAGCACAGCCTGGCCCCCCTCTGCCTGCGGATGGTGAGGCTTTGAGTCCGGGGGCGCCAGGGCCTGGGCCTGGGCAGCTTCCAAACAAGGGACCTTCTGTTCCCTCCTTTCGAGAGCCCCCCATACTTGGCACACCCTGCCCCCTATGTTCCGTTACTCTGGCCATTTTCAGTGAGGTTTTCTTCATTTTATCTCAGTCTGTGATGTTTTCCGTTTCTGGCCATTTTTCATTCGCAAGAGTTTCTACTCTCTGAATGTCTCTTCTCAAAAGCACTCGATTCTGGTGAAAGGGTCTAAGCTTTCACTCTGCATCTGAGTCCCATGGGAGTGTTCAGGTCGGGGGCTTGGTGTCTCCTAGCCACTTGGCTCTGGCTGTGCTGGTCTTGGTCCTCCCAGTAGGACCCCATATGGGGTGATGCGTGGTCATTTCCCTGTCACCCCTGGGGGTGCTGAAAGTTTCAGGGAGCTTGTGAGCAGATGCTGCTGCCAGACCCCCTGTGGCCATAGGCTGGGAACCCCAAACGTCCTATCTTCAGTGTGGCCCTTGGTCCACTCAGGACCTTCCACCTTGGGCCTGGGAGAACATAACGGCTGTGCCACCCAAGTGCAGAGACCAGGCACACCTGCCCCTTGGCCTTGCCCCAGGGTTAGGGGTCAGGGAGTCAAGGGGTCGGGTGCTCAGGTGGGGGCAAGGAGCAAGCACAGCGAAGGCAAGATGGGCCTCTAGAGCACCACAAGGTCCTGTGCAGACAGCTGGGTGCCCCTACTATAACCTGGCTCCCCACCTCCCATGTTTACCTTCTTGTAGAGCCAAGATGGGCCAACAAGGTGGGGAATGGGAGGGGGGTAGAACCAAGAATAGGGGAATGAGAAACCACTTGGGTAACTGTGAGAGGCTGAGGGTGAGGTGTACTATAGAAACCCAGGTGGGAGGAGAGGACAGGAGAGTTGGTGACGGCAGAGAAGGAAGAGAAAGGAAAACTCTGTAGAAAGATGTCCTGTCAGTGACTGTGCAGGAGACTGTGAGTGAAGGAGTCTAGGAGGGAGCCCACCTGGGGGTTGGGGCTGCTCTGGCCAAGACTGAGGGTCCACATCCCATTTTACAAAGGAGAGGCTCCAGATTCTTCTGGAACCTTCCAGAAGCACCCTCCCTCATCGCCATGCTCTGATAACACAAGAGTGATGGAGGCAGAAGTGCCTCCTCCTGCATCGGGGGGACCTGAGGTCCAGCATCTCCTCTGGCCTTAAGTCTGCAGGCCCCTCTCTCTCATGGAGGACCCACACTGGACTGGAGAGATGCCCCCTCCTTCAAATGCATTTGCGGGGGCAGTGAGTTCCTCACTAGTCTTTTCTCACCAGCCATGCCTGCAACCCTCCCCTTATCTCAGACCACCTTGCCCCACCCCCACCCCCCAGAATGGCTGCCCCACCAGTCCCTGGTATCACTAGGAATTCTGGGTCTGCAGATCTTAGCCATGAACAGATTTGGGGGTCAAGAAGGAAAAACCTGCCGCACCAAGTTCCACCCACCAGCAGTGACTCTGCCTGCTTGCAGAGGTCTGGGCCCTAGGCGCTGTTCCCACCACAGAACCCACCAACAGCTTCAGTACTAAGCAGTGGATTCCAACACTATCTCAACCACCCCTACTTCCCGCAGTTCATATCCTGAAAACAATACAGGCAAACTGGACACTGCAAACTCAAATCCCAGGGCTGATAGTGAGCTTTCTAGAAGTGGAGAAAAGTTTGTGCAGATTTTTCAATGGCTGCAAATATCACGACTATATATGGGCTGCTGAAGCCTAAGCGGTTGCAGATGGCTTCATCAGGCATTATGTGAGGAGGATGGATGACAGCCCTATGACCAGCAGCCATTAGAGAAGCGAGAGAAAATTAAACAAACCCAAAAAAGAGCCATTTAGCCCTTTCTGCAAGCTGCGGCCGCCCTGCCTGATTGCACGCGACGCACTCGGGTGGCTCTCATCACGGCAAATTGCAAACGTGCAAAGAAGGGGAACAGGACACAGAGGGAGCAGCCAGCAGAGCCAGTTTGGAGGGATAGTGTGTGCTGAAACTGCAGGCATCTCCCGAATTGCTGGAATGTGCCAGTTGCTTCAGACTCGTCCTTTGTCTAATCAGTCAGCAGAGAAATGAAAATGTGTGTGGGGAAAGGCTTGGAGCTCTAAATGACCGTGTGCCGGGTCCCTCACCAATGGTGCACCCCACTTCAGGAGGGGGGTTCATGGCAAAGGGCAGGATGTGCAGTAAGGGTTTCCCAGGTTCCAGAAAACATTTAAGGGGAAATTCCCAGAGGCTTGCTAGTGAGAGAAGGAAACAGTGACCAGGCACCTAAGTCACCCACCCAGAGGGCAACTGCTCCATTAGAGCCTGACCCAGGGTGAAGTGGACCTGCCACCTGCCATCAGCACATGAGCCACTGCAGTCCCGCTCCCACCACCAGCTGCCCCAGCGGTGGCCAGGGCACTACCTTCACAGGGAAGATCTCCTGCCCAAATCCGTCCAGGCGCTCCACCTCGTTGATGTACATGAGCTCGGCCTCGGCTGGCAGGATCCCGCTGGAACCAAGCACATCACAGGGTGAGGTAAAGGCTGGAAGGCTGAAGAGTGACTTCTCCCAGAGGACATCCTCATGGCAGCGGGGGGGGGGGGGCCTCCCAGGCTGGAGAAATCCATCTCCCCAACCCACCTCTGCCCCACAGGCACCTGCCTGACTCAGGAGGGAACCCAATGAGAAGGGCATAGTGTCAATGGAGAATTGCAGTCCTATAGTCACCAAATACAATGCTAGGTGGCCCCATGGAAACTGATGATGGCTTTTAAAAACAAGGTATGTTTCTTCTACCTGGGAAAAATCTCCACTGTTCAATAAAAGGTGGGGGTGGAGGGATGAAGATGAGGCTGAGCATCCAGTGCCAAGATGA
The DNA here is from genome assembly GCA_004024945.1 of Uropsilus gracilis. Classification (NCBI taxonomy): domain Eukaryota; kingdom Metazoa; phylum Chordata; class Mammalia; order Eulipotyphla; family Talpidae; genus Uropsilus; species Uropsilus gracilis. The sequence continues at coordinate 26,295 of PVHY01016760.1, forward strand.
CAAGGGCCCTTGGGTCCCTGAGGCTAGAGGGGAGGGGTTGCTGCTCAATGGTATGGAGGATCTCAGCAGCTCACACAGATCACCATAAACAGCCCCAGGCCACCTTAACTTGGGAACAGAGTTTAGGAGGATTCTCACATCTGCTGGGTTTTTATTAATGGAGAAAGAGAAGGAGAGAAAGGAACAAAGAGAGAGGTAAGGGAAGGGGGAAGGGCAGGAAGAGAAGGGGGAAAGAGGGCTAGGAGAGTGAAGGAGGGACAGGAAAGGGAAGAGGGAAGGGAGAGAGGAAAGGAAGGGGGAGGGAAGGATGGGGAAGGAAAAGGAAAAGGAAGGGGAGAGGAGGGAGTGAAGACCTCCCAGAACCACTGAAGGGATGCTGGCAGGGAGAAAGGCATGTCCTGGGGATGAGGGCTCAACCTGGCTGCCCCACCCCTCCTTACCTGTGGGCCTTGTGCTCCTGGGCCACCTTCTGTGTCAGCTCCTCCAGAATAGCCTCCTCCAGGGCCAGGTCCTAGCCAAGAGAATACAGTTAAGGCAGTAGCCAGGGGCTCAAGATACCTAAAGGCTCTCTTCTCCAGGGGTCCTTTCAGAAGCCCCCTTCCCCAGTCTCCCCGTTACTCCTGCAGCATCAAAGGCTGTCATTCTGGCCAGGGTCCCCCACCTTTGCAGAGGCAAGGCCGGTCTCTGCAAGGTGGGAATAGCGGATCTCCCACCCCACTTCTCTGCCCAGGTCAGTTCAAAAAGTCCCATCATTCTCTATATGGGGGCGTAAGCAAAGGAGCCCTATAGGACAGCACCCCTACAGAGGCCCGGCTGGGGGAGGGTGTGCAGAAAAAACACTCTCAGAGACAGGACCACATCCATGTGCTTCCAGGAGGCATGTGGGAAGTAGCCTGGCTATGGGGTGAGTGGGAGAGGTCCAGATCACACCAGGTCTGAGGGGAGCCCCTCTGCTATGCGAGATGTCCATCTCTTTGCAGGGGGCCACGTGCAGGCAGAGATAACATGGCAGTCTGCAGAGTCTAGGGCTGCAGACCAGAGTGACAATGACTGACAGAGTCAGCATCGGAAGTCAGGGTGCAGTGTCCCCTGCATGGCTAGAGCCAGGCAGCCCACTCAGCCACTGGGCTCCTCTCATGCACATGTGGAAGATTCCTGCTGCTGTGGTATCCTGGACTCTCTGACACAATGCCTGGGGAGGGGGGAGCCCAGACAATTGCCACCTCCCATGGTCTCAGCCTTGGCCACATCTGACTCAGCACCTTCTGCCCTGCTGGCTCATAGTCATGGTCTCTGTCCAAACCTGAGCACCCTCTCCTACCAAGGATACCCACAGACTCCTGTCTACACCCCTCCCACCAACAGTGTGGGGCTCACACAAGCAACTGGAGGTGCAGATCTGGCCAGCTGGGAAGGGGCCGCCCCTCAGAGGTCTGGGCCCGTTAGCCTCTACAGCCCCCTCGTGCACGAAGCAACAGCCAGGCCAGTAGCTGCTCAGCTCGTCTACTACGTCCACCCATAGCCTATAGCCCACAACAACCCTGGGTGCCCCTTGGGAGGCCTGTCCCACCCCACAAGTCCGAACCCCCTGCACACAGCACCCCTACATACTGGCCTGGTCGCATGCACTGTGCTGCAGAGAGTGTCACCTTCTCTGCTAGGACACGCCCTGCTGCAGGTGAACTCCCTCCCCCCAGGAGTGGGTCTCCCAGGTCATTGCACTGAGCTAGAGAGCTGACCAACAGAGCAGTGGGGGTCTGCCCCCCAGGCCCAGGGCCAGAACACTGGCACAAGACAGCTCATCCCCAGGATGGCTGTTTCAGCTTTGGGCCCCTTCCTTCCAAGACTCTTCTCCTTCTCTGGGAAGTGATCCAAACACAAACACAAGTTCCCCAGAGATAAAACTTGGCTTCCTCCATATCCCAGCCCAGAGTGGGAGGCGGGAGGTGGGATGCACTTCACCATCTCGCTAAGGAGCCCCAGCAAGCACAACCTTGCACCAGATGACAGAGGATCATGTAGGGCCCCACTTAAGGACCACCAGGCTGACCTCTAGCCAACGACAACAAAAGAAAGCAGGAACAATTTCAGGTGCTGAAAGAGTAAGACGCACCCATACTGGAGGAGTGTTGGCAGGAAGTGACTGCTTAGGTAGTGACTTCCCCTTCAGAGGACACCAGAATGTGATGGGGGAGCCTTTGGGGCAGCCCAGGCTATGGAAGGGGCATAGGCAGCCCAGGCTGTGGAGGGGGCACAGGAACAAGTGCTCAGTGGAAGAGATCCAGGATCGGGGGCTGGGGAGCGAGAGAATGAGGCAGGAAAGAGAAGGAAAGTGTCTTATTTTCAGTGCTTTAGACAACAATGCAATCGGTGTTTTGACAAAGGTATGAATTATCATCCATGGAATAAATACACAATGTCAAAAAAATCCTCTGGATTTACAAAGAAAGAATTAACCATCAAAGGTCAAAAATTAATTAAGGAAGAGGAACTACACTTACCATAGGAAATAACACATATTCTCTGAGGAAATCTTGAGAATCAAATTGATTATAGTCTCCAAAGTCAGCTGGGGAGGAAAGGAGAAAAGCAGTGTTTATGATTTGACATCAAAATGGACAAAAATGGGTTCTCTGGTCACATTTACCCTTCCCGCCTCATCTCATTCCAGGCTGTCATGACCTGGAAACAGTGTCAAGGTGTTTGTTGTTGTTATCGCTTTACTTAGCAATTCTGTAAATATTTGTGCAAGCCTAGCCTCCCAGTTTTCTAGAAAGAATGGGGAAATTTGACAGGAATTCCTAAAGGCAATTTTAAGACTTCAAAATGAACCTGTATTTATCTGTTTGTTCAACAGACAACAGTACTTTCTGTTAAGACTCTGCCAGGGGACTTTCTAACACAGATGCATCTAGAGAGGTGAGCAGTCACACCCGCCAGCACTGTCTCAGGTCTACAGCTGGGAACCCCCAGGGCCAACACCCTTGGCGAGTCGCCTGGTGTCTCTGTACACCCCCAAACACCTTTACATGGTACAAGATGCCAGAAATTCTGTTTCTTCCATATCCATCTCCAAGTGGTTACTGAGTCCATGAAGACAGACTCATGTTCACTTACCACCCAGCTGCCAAACTTCTGCTTAGCCCCCTTGCTCTCAAAGAACTAGCGCCAGCTTGCAGCTTTAATCATCAAAGACTTGTCAGTCAAAGATGTGACAACTGGCAGACATGGACCCAGTTATCTTTTGTGGTGAAGGAGACACAGAAAATGAGGATGGCAGTGTGGACAATGCTGAGAAGGCAAGGGTAAAGGTGTGCCTACACATCAGCTCTGACCTGATAAGCTGATGGGAGGGGGAGCAGGGAGGGGGCAGGTGTGACTAACAAAGATGGAACCCCACCCCCCAGTCTCACAGTTTGTCCTTGTCACCACCTGCATCTCTGCTGATGTGGCTTTCTCACAGCCCAATAAGGTTTCCAAGGATGCTGTCGTAGAAAATATCACAGCTAAAGGAGGTTCCTCAGACCAAACGACTAGCTTCAAAGGTCCAGGGAAAGTGGGTACAATGAGACCACCCACCCCATTCAGCGAGGACCCTCCCCACCCCCCAAAACCCAGGGAGCCTATGATGAGCTCTGCCAGAAAGGCAAGAGGGAAGAGAGTGAGTAAAGTGCCAAAAAAAAAAAAAAAGGCTTTCCCAAGGGAGAAAGACCTAACCTGAAGATGAAGAGCAGGCAGGGGCCATCTCTCTCCCCACTAAGAAGCACCACCTACCTCTCTGGTGCCAAGACCCTGGCACATCGGGTGTCACTTTCCCTGCTTGCAACCTGCACGTGGACAGAGGTGAGTCCCCATATCCCACATGCCTCCAACCCACCAGGTAACCACTGATGTGAATCACATAGGGGTCAAACACCCAAAAAAAACCCCTGCTCTTCACTTCCGGGAAGGAGAGAGGCCAAGGAGAATTGCCTGCTGAAACATTGCAGAGCCAAAGGGCCTGACGTCGACCCAGAGTTTGGTGTGGAAGGTCAAGCACACAGCTTCTCAGGCCACAGCCCAGATGGCAAGGATCAGGCATGAATGCAGGCACATGAGTCGATTTCATAGAAAAAGATGATGACGTAAGGGAAACATGTTTCCTTTGAAAAACTGCTACGACCTTCTGGTTCGCAACATGAATACAGGCAACAGTCTACCACCCAATAAAGTACAAATTATGCTAAAAAGTTAGATCAAGATAATGGTTCATGGATGACATGGTGGTGGGAGAACCTTGGGGTGTAAAATAATGTAAATATATATATAAAATCAATAAAAATAAATTTAAAATATTTTTTTAAAAGTGTATGTGGCAATGCCACATACAAATCCATGTGAAAACAGATGTAACAAATAGGAAGAGGATTTCTTTAAAAAAGGAAAACAGCTGATATTCTAACAGGGCAGCTGAAAGAGCTTTATCCAGTAAGCCTCTGTTGCTTCAAATCCAGCTGTGGGTGTGAGCATCTCTTCCAGACTCAGTAAAGCAACCACTACCTTAGTCCTCACAGCCTCATGCTGGACATGAGTAAAGGTCTCCCAGACCAGGCACACAGTCATACATATGGCTGCGCTGGGCAGCAGGCTCATCCTAAGACGACACTCTGATCCCAAATGCAGATTTCACCAGAGGACACAGGAAAACTGCTCTTTTATCAAGTAAAAGTGCAATCAGACAAGCATGGGCGGAGGCTAACAGCTTCGAGACATCCACCCATCAGCCACCCAAGTCACTAGTGCTGCACTATTAACATGCCCTCCAGGGACTGTAGAGGTCATGTCCACAGAGGCCAGGTAGAGGAGGATACCTTGGCCCCAACAGCCTGCTCTCCAGGACCCAGGGCTGCATCTGCCTTACCTTGCACAGCCAGGCCAGCCAGCCGGATTGCCTGCTCCAGGGAGCACCTCAGCCGGCCCTCCAGCACATCCTTCTTGACTTGCAGGTAATACTGATATCTGTTCATGGGAAGAAGGCAACAAATGAGTGTTAGCCACAGATGCCCGGGGGCCATCCCCACACCAGCAAGCTCCGCAGATGTGGAACCGTATGGACCCAGCAGGGGAGGCAGGTGATGCTGGTCACAGTCAGCATGGCAACAGACAGCAGCAACCCTGCCGTGTTGACCTCTGTCTGGTGTGCCAGATACCCCATTCAAGAGCCCGTGTATTGACTCACTTCCTTATGGGCACAGGACAACCCGCCTTGCCCTAAGGTCCCTCCCCTCCAACTCCAACTGGCTCGGAAATCCTAACATGTCAAATCACCTGGTTGCAGTTATTCTGGTTCCAGCCTCATCTAATCTTTTCAGTAGAAAGAGTACTTCTGATCAAGTTCTTTTTATATAATAATTATGAAATCATTTTGGGTCTCATTTGGTTAATCTTTAGAGAACATCTCGTATGTCCAAGGAGCACCAAGATATGTTAACCCTTTCCTTCTTGGGAAAGAAGGAAATGCCCTTCTACACCCGGATATGCACAAAAACATGATGGCCAGAGTAATCCAGTGGTGCCCCTTCCCAGGAACGTTCTAGAAGCTCACCAGTTCTCAAACACAAAATAGTTCAGTAGAGAGATGACAAACAGACCTAAAAAGGTGGAATTCAGCTGGACGATGGAAGCTTTGCAGAGCCAGCCTCCCCCTACACGTGTGTGATTCAATGCAACACTTGGCCCTTGGCCCCCAATTCACCCTCATAGCAGCAAACAGAAGGCATCCCCAACTGTCACCAAGCCTTGACACAAGCCAGCACATACCTGTTCCTCCAAGTGAGAGGCACCACAGAACAACCTCAACATTGAGAAGAGCCGCCCAACTCTTATTCCCCAGGAAACCCTTTCCTGAGACCACACGCTGAAAACCCAGGCACCTCTGCAGACTTGTCTAGTGTTTGCACATGCTCGCTATCGCACTTGACTTTCTTTTCATTTGGACACCAATCTCAGGGGGCAGCAGTGACCCTGGTTCAAGTGTTTTGGAGCAAGGCTACCAGGGCTGAGGGTGCTTTCTCCTGAGTGCATGAATGCTGCTGCCCAGGGCCTGTCTGAGGGGCATCCAGCTCTGCTCGCCCGGCCCTGGGCTCTGTGCTCCCCTCTGACCACTGCCAGGGGAGGCCACCACCCAGCAGAAGGGTCAAACAGGGAACTGTTTATTTTTAAGTTTCAGTTCAACTGAACACATGGCAGAAAAAGTGCCTACATCCCCACAACACCCTACCAACAACGACAACCCATGAACGCTGCGAGGGGTACATTCCTCCCGCCACACCTTCTAGGCGAGCCAGAGATGCCTGTCCCAAGTGTGTGCACCAGTTTTAAGAGTCAAGCCCCCGATATGCGGGGAACCTGGGTCCCCATCATCCAAGCTGGGGCCTCGTCTCCAAGTTCAAGGGCCTGCTCGCCCTCCCCGGCCAGGATTCATTACATAGTAAGGAATTATACACACACACAATTCATAAACGCACCGTATCCTTAGCTCCTCAGAGGCAGCGTGGGCTCCAAATCCCCAAAACAGGAAGAAAGGTTCTGTACCAGGACTTGCAGGGACAAGCCTTCTGTCAGTGACCAAGAGGCAGTTCCACTATTTCTGAATGTGCAACACAGTAAGGAGAAAACACTGGAAGGACACTTTCTCAGACCCAGTGAAACTGAAGCTACTTCTACAAGGTAGAGGGGG